>PVIH01013424.1:0-58503 GCA_004025045.1 Sigmodon hispidus
TCACCTCTGGTCAGGGTTCGAATCCGCCCCTCAGAGACCCCTGCAGTTAGTTTGCTCAGTTCACTCAGTTCGGGGTCGCGGTAGGGGTCCTTGCAGATACCCTCAGCAGCAGCAGGAGCTGCGGGTGTGGCCAGGTGCAGAGTTCAGCTGCCCCTGCTCCAGAGTGCGCTGGGACGCTGCAGAGAGCACAGGTCCCGGTAAGCAACTCATTCTTACAGACTTTTCTTATGGTCATTTTCTTCTAATGTCAAATATTGTGCTGTTATTTTTTCCACATTTTTCTGTTGCTACAAATCACTCTTCTATCTTCATTATTAATTTTTTTGAGCAAAATATTATTTTAAAGAACATGCACATGCAACATTTATTCCTCAGAACTTTAAAGTTTGTGCTAGAAATTTATAAAGAACACATTCAGTGAATAATATTTTATAAATAAAAATTAAAAAATATCCCACAAAAAATTCATTCTCAAGCTCAACAAACTCACAAATTATCTATTCCTACCGTTCACAGAGAAATTATTAAATACTATTTAAAGAATCTAAAAAATGACTTCATAAAGAGGAACATTATTTTTTCTGGGACATTTTTCCATTTGTTTGTTTGATCAGGTATATTGTCTCATCCCAAGTATTTTTCAGGATACTTGTGTTTATTTGGGAATGTGTCTTGTAATTTTGTGCCTTTGCTATTCAATTCTGATGATATTTCCTTTACTCTCTTTAGTGAAGTTTATTTATGTTATCATGCCTGATTAATGTTTACTGACATTATTGCCAGATTTTATATTACTTAATATAGTAAGTCTCCTAGTCCAGTTCATGTTTCTACCAACAGAGGAAAAGGGTACCTAGTTTGCAAATCATTTCTAAAATTATTTATCATCTGTGTTTGTGATGATAGCCAGTCCAATAGCTTGAAACCATATCTACCTGTAGTTGTAATTTATATTTCTCTTATTGTCTTAAATTTTTAAAAATTATTATTTAACCATTTTATACATTTATATATTGAAGGTTATCAATTTTACCACCCATTCCCCTTTCCCACACCTATGCTCTGCTGGAACTCGTTCATTCAGTAAATCCCTCTCCTACTTTAATATCTTCATTTGTATATTAGTCATCAAATTTAATTAAAGCACTAGCATTGGCAGTACATAATTTACTAGAATAAAGTCAAATATCAGCAGCTACATCAGTAGAAAAAAATGACACTTATATATCTTGTTAGGGAATAATTTTATTCAGGTACTTGGTCTATGTTTTTATTGGAATATGGCAAAAGAGAGATACTGTGCTCACATCACTGTTCACAACATAAAATGGGTGGGGAAAAGTTAACATTACACTGAGAGATAAATAGTCAAAGAAAATGAAGACTATCTTTCAGTGTTCTTAATGTCTTTGCACACCTATATTTGGCAAGACCTGGAATTTAGAATCCTACTCTAGCATGTGAATTCTTATCATCATCCCTGTGTCATGCAAGTGATATTCAGAAAAGAATAAGATAGGATCTTCCTAACAAATTAAAAACCAGTTATTTTGTAATCTATGAGAAAAATATATTTTTTCTGTAATTTAATAGATTTTCTTTTGATTAATATGTATTCAGTGTAGATAATCATTCAAAACTGTCAAAAGTTTTGAGTTTTTATAATGTTTCTAAAAATGTTTAGGAAATGATGAGTATAATTTAAATATTTATTTTGTAGCTTTTTAAAATTTATGCTGTGTGTGTGTGTGTGTGTGTGTGTGATGTGAATATAGGTGATCAAGGAGTTAGCTCCCCATGAATCTGCAGGTGATTGTGAGCTATACAACATGCATGGTGGAAACTGAACTCAGGTCCTTTGAAAGAACAATGTACATTCTTAACACTGAGGCATCTATCAAGCCCTTGATTAGTATTATATCTCTAAAATTTTATTAAATTTGGCAGCAATTTCTAGGCAACTAAAGCCATGATTTTCCTAAGAGGAATATTCAAAGCAAATATCTTACTTAGAATTTTTAATTTTGTGAAGAGACAGCATGACCATGACAACTCCTATTTATTTATTTATTTATTTATTTATTTATCTATCTATCTATTTATTTATTTTTATTCATTTATTTTATGTACATAAGTACTTCATGTCAGAAGTGGGCATCAGTTCCCACTATAGATGGCTGTGAGCCACCATGTGGTTGCTTGGAATTGAGAACAGAACTTCTGGAAGTATTTCCAGTGCTCTTAATTGCTGAGCTACCTCCATAGCCCATAACCTTGGCAATTCTTATAAAGGAAAACATTTAACTGTGATGAATCATTTACAGTTTAGAGATTTAGTTTATTATCATCTTGGCAGAATATGAGGCAACATGCAGGAAGACATGGTACTAGAGAAAGGGCAGAGAATTCTTACATCTTGACTCAAAGGCAACAGGAAGTGGTCTGTCTCACTGTGCATGGCTTGAGCATATATGAGACCTCAAAGCCCACCCTCCCAGTGACACAAAAACTTCAATAAGAACACACCTTATCCAACAAAGCCACACCTCCCAATAGTGCCGTTTTTCTAATAGTGCTCTGTTTAGGAACCAATTTCT
This sequence comes from Sigmodon hispidus, assembly GCA_004025045.1. Taxonomy (NCBI): domain Eukaryota; kingdom Metazoa; phylum Chordata; class Mammalia; order Rodentia; family Cricetidae; genus Sigmodon; species Sigmodon hispidus. Next base: position 2,598 of record PVIH01013424.1, read on the forward strand.
TTCAAACACACATAGCAACTAAAGCCATGTGTTTTTTTTTTTTAAAAAAATTTATTTTGTGTCTCAAAGCTTATATATTGTTAATCAAATGAATGTTTTAGTGTGTATTTGTATTAATTTGTATTTAGAAATTATGACTTACTTAACAGTAAGTACTTCACTATATGTTTGTATATATTCAGTCACAGCAATGACAGCTGCACCATTCCTAATTCATGTTTTGCAGTCTAAATCATTTATTCTTTGGGATGTCATGAATTTCACTTGGTATCATAACCCAGTGATTTCACTCTAAGGAAGTAAAAAGGAAAAAAAAAAGATAAAAGGCTTTTAGTACTTAACTCTACACACAAATGTGCAGTTAGAAAGCTTTGAGAATATGACATGGCAATATTTTATTCTAAGGACTTTTTTGAGGACATTCACAAATTAAACACTGTGTCTGACTTATGGCACTTCCATTTGTATTGTAGAGGGATGCACGATCCCACTTAACATGATATACTGTAGTGATATTTTCTGTAAAAGTCACTGCGTTATCAAGCCTGTTAAAACATCTTTTAGCTGTGATGATTTAGTGGTTTGTATAAAGTGAATTTGGTTCAATCAATCTTTCTGCTCCTTAATGAATTCTGAGGTTTTGTCTGTTTGCTTTTTTATTTATATGTTTCTCTCTGTCTTTACATAACCTCTTGAGTATTATATTCCTAGCTAGCAGAGGTTGCAAATGCAACTATTATCCCTAATAAATTAATGTATCATAAAGAAAATTTTGCATGAATTGGCTAAGACAAAGTCCATTCTTCATTTCTCAGAAGTCTAGTTATTGTACTTTGAATCTTCATTTATGACCAAGATAAAATATGGACTCTTTTCTGTACAAATGCTTCTCTCTGGAAGCATGTATATATAATGCTTAGGGCTCTTTTAATCTTTCTTCTTCAATTGTTGCCATATAGGTACATAAGTGCAACCCAGTCAGTCTATAACATTATTTGTATGTATATATTTTCAGGGCTGACTGTTTGGTATCCTATTGCTGTGCTGTTCCCTAGAATAAGGGTATATTTTGTGAATTGATAAAATTAAATGGGATCCAACTTCTACTAGCATGTCAAATATTTGGAAAATGCACTTTGTCTTCATGTCTGAGGGACAGGAGCTTCACCAAGTACATTTTAGCTATTGAATTCACTTCTCAGGGTAAAAGGCTCACTTACTTTTCTATAAAGAATGCAACTGGATGCTGAAAGTTGGCATCATATCTCCAAATAGTAATACCAATGGGTGTTATATTTTATTATTTTTTTCTAGGGAAAAATAATTTAAATTTCCTTTACTGGTCAGGACAAATCTGATGTCAGGATGATAGACAAAGGAAAATTGTCAAAATTAAATTGTAATATATACATATTAATTATACTTTATTTATTAAGGATTCACTGTGAAAATATTCAACCATTCACTACAATACAAAGAATTTTCTACTAAAAAGATGTATTTTCTTGTGTATAATAGGTACCTGAATTAATCTTTGTTACTGAAATTAATATTTTCACTTTTCTTTGTTGTATACCATCCTCCTACAAATTTCTTTATAGCTGTTTGTTTACCTTTAATTGTATGTGATTACACTGTAGTTAGTCATAAACTTTCACCAACTTCTGCCAAATATAATTGAACAAGTATATTTATTTTTATTTTTTAATTGATTTTACATACCAACCACAGTTTCCCCTCCCTTCTCTCCTCTTGTTCCTCCTCCCCACATATCTCCACCTCTTATATACTCCACTCCACATCAATTCCTCTTCTGCCTCTCTTTTTAGAAAGGGGCAGGTCTCCCATGGATACCAATAGAACATGGCACATCAATCTGAGGCAGGGCCAAGCTCCTACCCGTGTATCAAAGTTGGGCTATGAAACCCAGCATGGGGAATAGTTACCAAAAGCTAGCTCAAGCACCAGGGTCAGGTCCTGATTCCACTCTAGGAGCTCCACAGACCAAGTTATACAACTGTCATACGCTGGACAGAGGGCCTTGAACTGTCCCACGAGGTTCACTAATAGGTATATATTAGCTGTAAAGTAAATAATATCCAGGCTATGATCCACAGCTCCAGAGAGGCTAGGAGGCTCAAAGAGGGGTCTTTAATTTTAATATTTTTTGAGGTAAAACTTACTTTGTGAGTTTACTCACAAAGCTGTCTATTCTTGGCCTCCATTACCAAGGGCTACCTCTATTGTGTTTTTAAAATCATAAACTAGGTTTATTCATTCTATGAAATTCATGTAAATAGAACATCTATAATGCAATGTGCTCTGGAAAACTTTATTTCTGAGATTCCTGTATATCAATCCTCATTTCTTTATTGCTGGATAGTGATGAGGGATGTCTTTCTGTATACTGTATTATCGTTGGATAATAAACTATTTTGGCCTATGGCAAGGCATCTTAGAAACAGGCAGAAAATCCAAGTATAGATAAAAGTGGGGAAAGGGCAGAGTCAGACAGATATGCTATGAGCTGCTGCCAAAAAAGAAGATGTAAAAGAATTCAGATAAGCCAGGAGCCATGTGGCAAGACAGATTAATGTAAATTGGTTGAATTAAGATGTGAGAGCTAGTTAGCAAAAAAGCCTGAGCTATAGGCTGAACAGTTTGTGATTAATATAAGCTTCTGTGTGTTTATTTGGGACTTGGGGATTGTTGATGCAGACCTTAGAGCTAAGAAGAGCTAATTAGCTATGTGCAGGACCAGATACTGGGGATAGTTTGGGCCAGAAACATAATACTACAGGACAGTTTATTTAAAAAATATATGAATATACTGGTCATTGATTTATCTGAAGTTTAACAGGCATTTAAGTTCTTCCTAGATTGAATTTATTGTACATTAATTGGATCTAAGAAAATTCATTTGCTCTCCTTATAAATTTAGTTTTCTATTTATGGTGGTTAAATATGTAGGGGTATTTTCCAAGAAACCATGTTAATGAATAACATTTTAGTTTTTGATTGATTTCAATTTTAAATAATCATTTTTGTATGAATTATAATTATATTGAAATCGTTTATAGTTATTGTTAATGTTACTCACCTGGGTAAATGTTTAAGATATAAACATATTTACTATATTTTGTGTGAAAGTCTTATACTTTTGATTTATTCAAGCATGGTATGTCCCTTAATTTATTTTTGAAGTCTGTGTGTGTGTGTGAATATCACCCTTTTGGTACCATCAGTGAAAGGCTATTATTTTGGTTCACAGGGCTGCTCTTCTCCTGCCTCTTTCATTTTCTTTTCTTTTCCTTACTTCTCTCTTTTCTTTTCCTTATCTTTTATATATATATTTTTTACAAATATTTTATTAATTCTGTAGGAAGTTCATATACATTCTACTTTTTAACAAAACAGTGTATAGAAAAATAAGTTGCATAATTTCATAGGTGCTTTCTTCATTGATCCACTTCCTTTCCTCATCACTTTTTCTGTGTGGTTGGCAGGCTTTTCTGTATCAAAGATCCCATTTGCTGCTTTGTCTAAAGTACTCTGTTGCTTTCTATCTTTCATTCCCTCCCTACTCAGCCTTCATTTCTTCTGTCATGTAGTTTTTTTTTTTTATGATCTACACTGAACCCACTATACTTGTAGGTTCATATATCATATATAAAAATTAAAATCTTTAATTGAGAGAAAATATTTGTTTTTCTCATACTACTTTGATATGTTTAATATATTTTTAGCTATCTATAGTTTTCTGGAAAAGTCATAATTTATAATGTTTTATTGCTGAAAGATTTACATTGCTGTATGTCAGTGTTTTCTATATCTATCTACCTGTGAATGGAAATATAGATGATTTTCACTGGGTATTGTGAATAGTGTCTTAATAAACTTAGATATGCTAGTTTCTCTGTGGTAGTATTGAGAGTCCTTTGGGTATTTATCTAGAAGTTTATCTGGATCCATTTCTAATACATAAAAGTAACAGCAGTGTGCTCCTCGTGTGTGTGTGTAAACTCTGCCTCATTCTTCTATAAATATGGCTTATGACATGAATATGAAAGGGATATCTCTATTGTAACTAGATTGTAACTCTATTGTAAAATTTTTAGTTTTATTTTGATATTATAATTCTAACATTTCTCACTTCCAAATGCTTTCCTAAGACTCTCCTTTTAATTCTTGGCCTCTTTTCTTACTAATTGCTATTGAATGCATATACATACCCTAAATATGACCGGTTCCATCTATATCATGTTGTGGTATGCATGCTTTTGAAGCTGATAGTTTTACACTAAACAAAGAACTAGTATGCTCTTTCCTGAGGAAGACCACCTCTTTTACCTCCATAGTTTATTGTGTAGGGTTGAAACCTCATAGGCTGTAACCCAAAAGACTTTGGCATGTCTATTGGAGCTCCTTATTCAATTCACTTTGGAGTAGATAGACATGTTGTTGAGACTTTAGTAAATTTTATTAATTGATTTTCTAAAACAAGACAATACACATTACTGTTTAAATACACCCTCATTTAATTAAAATATAGTATCTAAGATCCTTAAGTTAATTCTAGCTTATTTTATAAATCATCATTTCAGTTAATAATAAAACGTGATAATTAGGTTGCATACTTAGCTTCAAGTAATCTCCAATGGCTATTAAAAATTTACCAGCCTTTCATTCACATCCTTTTATGGTATCCCTTATAGGTTAGTCCAAAGGAGTCAGATGATTCAAGATTTTTTTTAATATACTTCGGCGCCCTGTATTTTGATATTCTAAAGGATAGCACACCCCTTTCCATCTATCTAATGGAATAAATTGCAAGGGTTGGGTCTACTTGTTTGTTTTAGTTGTCACTTTTAAAGTATCAATTAGGACTGCATTTACCTAAATGTTAATGCTCTATATTCTTTAAATTTATTTAATCAACACCCTAATAAATGATATACTTAAATGACTACAATAGTGTATTTTTGTCAATGTAGGGACGATTTTTGAAACACAATTTTCACCCATGTGACTGGCAGACACCTGGCTTACTGACCTTGGCCCTTCATGTTCAAGTGAAAGAACTAGAAGATTCCTTGGTATTTTTTGATAGCAAAGGTAACAGGCACATGAATAATCTTCAGGTTTAGCACCTAGAATCTAATTATAAATGGCCCAAATATAACATTCTGGGTACAAAGAAAAGTAGTGTATTTTAATCATTTAAGCAACTAGCACCTTTTGAATATTGCTCTAATTTCTGCCTAGTGTCACCCATTGTGGGAGATGTCAATGTGACAATGCATTTTGATTAATGTCTGGCAGTGTGGTCATTGTCCCAGTGTAAATCAGGTGATATCTCTTACAGTCTATTTCCATATGTGTTGAGAAGAAATACTACTTTTGACATGAAGTATATAATTAGTATTTTCATTAATAACTAAGGAGTGGATTCTCTTACATGAAAAAACAATGTTTGAAATTACATATATAATTTTTTGTTCTTATTCAAGAAAGTTTTCTGAATTCTGTAGGTTCCAACTTGCCATGTATGTGTCTCTCTAAAGAGTCTAAAAGTAGTTCTGGTCTTCTCTCTCTCTCTCTCTCTCTCTCTCTCTCTCTCTCTCTCTCTCTCCTCTCTCTCTCTCTTTCTCTCTCTGTCTATCTCTCTATCTCTCTTTCTCTCCCTCCATCCCTCCCTTCCCCCTTTCAAAAGGCATTATTTGTATGAATATCTGGTAAACCAATTGAAATTTTCTCTCTATTTAATAAGTATAACTATGCAAATGAAGCAAAAAGCAGCAGGTTCAACTGCTTTTATTGTTTCATTTGGCAGATGGAAAGATACACTTGGCAGAGAGAGAGAGAGAGAGAGAGAGAGAGAGAGAGAGAGAGAGAGAGAGACCAGAACTATGTTTATACTCTAGAGAGAAACATATATAGTGCTTGTGCAAATGTGAACAGGTTGACAGGCCACTGTCTGGTTAGGACAAGTTATCAGCGTAATGCTACAGATTTAATTTTTCTATTTCTATTTCATTCGTTCTTGAGACACATGTGCCACATGACCAAAATGAGTTATTATTATTATGGCTATTACCCTGATGGGTGATAGCCTCTACTTTCCTTCTACAAAACTTCACAGTGCTGACTTTCTGGAGATGTTGTTAATTTGAATTTTCACTGTCCTTTCTGACTTAACACATTGCTGACATAATTCAGCTTCCAGAAATAAATTCTCCAGCTAAATATAAAAAGTATAAAATTATTATAAATAACTAGAAAAACAGAGCATTAAAATAAACCTGGAAGGATGTATCTGCATATGTTTTTTGTATGTTTCTTTTTAATTTAATCTATATTTTGTTTGTTTGTCTGATTGCTTGTTTATTTTCTAAAGGGGAAAAAATGAAAAGTATGATTTGGGTGGTTGGAGAAATGGAGAAGAAGGGGGAGAAGGAACCATGATCACAATATATTGTATGAACATTTTTTCAATAAAGGAAAAAAGCTATAAAATTCCCTAAGGAATTATTTTCTATAGGTAGGCTTTCATTTACTACATAACTCTATCAATTTTAATTAATTATTTCATTTGCTTGAGGAATTTACATTCCTGTTTTGCATAGTTGTCTGACCACTAAACAGACCTCTTTCTAAAGTACATAAAGAAAGCCTCTATAACCAACAGGAGGCAGAAGTAGGCAGATCTCTGTGAGGTCAATGGCAACCTGGTCTACATAGCACATTCTAGAACTACACAGAGACCTCATGTCAAAAGAATCAAAATGGAATAACAACAATAATAAGTAAAATACATAGAGAACAGACAAATATCCCATCTATAACCTAGAAGTATTTTTATACCTTTAATCAAGGCTAAATGGAAATAATTTGGAGAAAATATTTAAAGATTAAATTTTGAATTTGTATGTATGTTTGTTTAATAGTATATGTTCAACACAATATAATTAAGTTTTCCACACATAGGCTTACCAAGAAAACCCACTAGTCATAACTGGAAAGGACCTACTCTGGAGAGTAATACAGACAAATACAGAATGTTGATAGGTTAGTGAATCTTTATAAATGTTAAGAATAGTAATGACAAGTGCACTTCTAAACTTATTCCCTAACTATGATGAAAAAAAAATATAGTCAATAGTGACAGTTATAATATACAATATGTTTTATATATGTCATGTATACATATATATTATATGTAATATATACATATGTGTTATTCACATATAGCACATATTATATATTATAGTTGTCATTATACAATTATTAAAGGATTTGTATTGAAAATAGTTCAAGAAAGGTTTCTTCTGTCCTAAAAAACCACTTATAAGATGACATTGGTTCATAGTTCTCATATGATTGGAAAGATGTCTTCAACTAAATGTTTTTAAATCTTTTTCTTACACAAACTCATATAATTATACTGAAAATAAATGCATATACTTTAAATTCACAAAAAGCAAAACTGATGCTGGTCACATAATCTTGAACTCAGCTACCATACTGGAATTAAATAGGCATGTTATAGTGAAAAGTTACTGTGCTTAAGATACATCAAAACAATGATAAGAAATGATAACAAATGCATCCAATACCCACCAAGTACTACAGAGCAAATGAAATAAATAATTATGTATACATAACCAGAAGTATGGGATTATTGATTTTATAATTAACATTTAATGTGACTAGTGTGTATAATTGATGAAACATATTGCTGGCTTGAGATTCAGGTTAGGGCCATGGCTAAAGAAACATAATTGAGAAGAGACTTGATACTATCCTGGAGAACAGATAATTTTAAGGAGAATACTTGAACTAGCTGATACCTACTGGATTTCACTTGGGTATTTTTAAACTGTAGGTATCATTCTTATGTACATATTTCTGGTAATTAAATGTTCCTTTAAAATAATGAAGTGCAAACAACACAGAAATATTAGATACTTTGCCAAAAGATAACTTAAAGAATTTTTCAAATTTTTAAGCTACTTCACAAACAAATGAAGTAATAGATATGACACTTTTGGTCTAAAACTATGAAATTGGCATGAAAAGAGTAGGATTTCATATAATATTGGCAGCAATGGTTCTTAATACAAAAATAACTCAGTCATTGTGCACATCAATAGATTATAAAGTAAAACAATGCAAGAAGCTTGTATCTGGAGTGACAGCTCAATGGGAGGAACATTTACCTAGCAAAGATAAGGTTTGTTGGCAAAAACTGTATCTCAAGCTCAGTAAAGAGTCTTGTGTTAAAGGAATAAGGTAGAAAATATTGAACAGGACACCTGCTATCATCTTCTGGTCTCCACTTATGTGAGGCACACAGACTTGTACACACATGTGTACATGTACCACATACACATATTCCACATTCATATTCACACTCCTATAACATGAAGAACAATGTAAGCATCCTATTGATGAATTGAATTAGACAAAACATCCATTACAAATTTTATGTTAGCAAGACAAATATTACACTTGTATAATGGAATATATAGATGGAATAAGACTGAATATGGCATCTATATATGCAATCTATTTTTGTGAAATTTAAAACAATGGAGATTTAGCAATAACAGAAGATTAGCCATATCTGACATTTATGGCATGAAAAGAAACTTCTAGGGATAAAAAAATCATTCAAATATTTTACCTCTGGAATTAGGGTCATGCAAGTGCATGCATTGCTGAGATGCATCAATATATACCTCAACAAAACATAATTTAAAATTTAAATTATCTACATGTAAATTCAGAGACATTGACTTCTTTTTTTATTTATTTTTTTCAAAGAAGTCAAACTTTCTATCCTTGTATATCCATATTCAAGGTCCTTTCCCCCTCCTGCCACATCAGGTCATTCTTTCTTCTCCACAACTCCCCATCCCCTCCCTGGGCAGACAGAAGACAGTCTCATGGAAGTTATTTGTTCACAATTTCTTTAAAAAACACTTTCTGACTTCCCATTCTATGTTGATAGGTACAGAATATATTCGCCCTAACTTGTTATACTCTCTTAACTACAACCTCCAAGAGATTCCAAGATATGATTAGAAGAGCTTTTATGAGCATATATCTTGTAGATTTTCTTTTTCTAATAATTTATTGCTTTGCCAGTGATTTATTCACTGTACTTCTGCATAGTTTTATTTTATATTAAATTCAGAAGACACACATAGTCGTTATTATTTTATTCTAGGGTACCTTCATGACCACTTGAAATATAGATATTTATTTATTAAACAGTGAGTACATATAATTATAAAATATTTATTGCAAATTTAAAGTCTATATTTCTGTAAATTATATGATTGACACTTGTGTATCAGATATAAAAGGTCACTTATTTCTTTGTAATTTTTATTTTAAAAGCACATAATAATATATTGACAGTTATTTACTCAGAAATGCTCATAATACCATTAATGGTCAGGAAAAATACCTTTGTGGGAAAAAGTGTTTGGCACCTCAGCCTGCTGACTTGAGATCAGTTCACAGACTCCACATGGTGAAAAGTGAGAACCAAGTCCCAAAAGTTGTTATCCATGTTCCACACATAAATTGACACAGAATTAAATAACAAATGTAAATTTGTTTTAACAATAAATTAAACTTATTAATGCTGTGGGATTATGTTCTGGTACAATGTAGATATATGTCCCTCCCACTGGTTTAGTAAAACACTGATTGACGAGAAAACAGACAGGAAGTGTGGATTGGGGTACCAGACTAAGAAAACTCTGGAGAGTTGAAGAGCAGAGAGACACAAGCTAACACAGAGAAAATAAGGCCGGAATGCTGCTCTCAGAAAAGGTACTAACCACTTGGCTAATCATGAGTTAGTTTAAAAGTTAAGAGTTGGAAAGTTTTATGCCTAAGCCTTAGGCCAATCAGCTTGAAATTAATGTAAGCATTTGCATGGTTATTTTATGATTTGGGCAGCAGGGCTTTCAGTGGGTCCAAATCTTGGGGCTATGCCCAAAAGTCTGGGCCAGAAACTTCTTACTACACATTAATGAAAAAATAATGAAAATACTATATTTTGACAGCATATATTTAAAGCTTATATGTGCCTAACTCAAATTTATACCTTCATTCCTAGCTTTCTTGTTTTAAAATATTACCCTGTTGAATAAAATTAAATATAGGACACAGAGCTCAACATGAAGAGTTGATGGGACTATTATAAAAATTTTTCATCAATGTTAAACAACATTTTGCAAAGTGACATAGAAAAGAGTTAATGATGTTAATGATGTTCATGAATCTTGAAGTAAGCAAAAAACTTAAACTACAGTATTTAAAGGATTGGGCAAAATTCTAAATATCCAGCCAAGATAAGACCTTCACAATTATTACAAGTAATACACTTGAGAACATGAACATGTACTATGATCAAAACCAGGGAATTATGTACATCTAGCATAAAGACAGACAGTAGATATTAGAATGCTGTAAAGATACATGACCAAAGCCCAAATAAAGCTGGAGAAATGGCTCTCTAGATAAAATGCTCACTCTGGATGTGTGAGGACCTTATCTTGACACAGTACCCACATAAAAAGTTGGATGGGATATACTTATAATCTCAGCTCTGTGGAAACAGGAACAAAGAGATCCTTGGGTTCACATTCTAAATTCCATGATCAGAAAAACAATAAGAATACATTTAACATTATATTTTATTTAAATAAAAGCATATTTTAATTAACACTATGAAGAGAATACTACAAAAAGATCATGGAATTTATGTCAATCAGCAAAAATAGTGCTTTAGAGAATGTATATTCCAACATCTGTGTCATGTGAATGAGATCTTCTAGAAAGAAGTTGTATCTACAGAGACTAGAACTTCAGTACTGTGGCGAGGTTGGAATGTAGCAGTTCCAGCAGCTAATCTTATCCTGGGCTAGTTTTAGATCTCTGTAACAACCATTCCTTGCCTGCCTCTGTGTTGGGACTGGCATTCTATGACTAACAGATAAAAATATTTGGCATCTAGTAGCTTAAGAGACCCACTGCTTTCTACCAAGCCAAAAGCTAAGAATTGCACCAGACCGTATCTTGGGCTTATAGAATAGCTTTCCCCATCTCGCTGTATCTACCTCTTTGATATACTCACCAATTTTTAAAAAATTGTTTTTATCTATAACTTTATGTATTCTGTAAAATTATAAAAATGTATACTGCAGTAAGTAAAGGAGCAGCATGAATGGATGGTTTTGTAAATGGGGAGATCATAAGAGTGGGCATGAATGTAAGAGGTCTGATAACTGAGTTTGATGGGGTACATGATATAAAACAACCAAATTATATATATATATATATATATATATATATATGTACATATATTTATAAATTATAAAAATGTCATAAAGCTGCTTCCTATAGGAACATAGAATTTGGGGTAATGTAGATCTGTGTTCCTGAAGCCATGGCTACTCAAAATGGCTTCAGAATAAATTGTCTCTTATTTCTTTTAAATTAAGATCTGTGAACATTTGTGTAAGCAGTTAGGAAACAAGACAGTGGTAGAAACAAGACACATGGCATCCTTTTAAGAACTGGGTAACAGCAACAGCATGTTCTTGCATTGGAACTGATTAATATAAAATAAATTTTGCATCATTTTTATAGACGTTGACAACCTTTTATGCAATTCATGTCCTCAGAAAATTCTTTGAAAAATTAAAATAACTTCATAAAGAAGGAAATTGTAGTGTAGTACTTACCCTATCTGATTCCAAACTTGAAGTGGGTGTTGGAACACGAAGAGATAAATTGATAGTTGGAACAAAACAGAAAAGCTAGAAATAGTGAGGTTATCAAAGCAATTCAGTGCAGCAAGGAAAGTCTTCACAAAAAGGACTGGCAAGTTGGATATGCACATAAAGAAAATTTAAACTTATTTTTATCTCTCATTATGTACAAAATGTAGCTGGTGATTTATATGGTCCTAAATATAACATTGAAAAGCATGAAAATGCTAGAATTAAACAAAATGGGTATATGACTTTATACTTGTTATGTGGAATGGGCAAAAAGATTTCAAAACCCCAAATCAGTGAAGGACAAATTGGGCAAAGTATAGATTAGTTTATGTTTATTGTCATATTTGGATATGAAATGTTCCCCAGAGGCTCATATATTGATTAAACTGCTGTATAGATTGATGTTTTAAGTGACAATGGAAACATTAAAAGTGGGTCTCTCTGGAAGAACTGTATATGACAGAAAATGGTATTGGTCTTGCATCCATTCTTTTCTGGTTTCTGTCCTCTTTGAAGTTAGAGACCTCTGCTGCTTGCTCGAACATAACAATGTTCTGCTTCAAGATGGGTGCAGAATTACAGCTCTAAAAATACTGAGAAAAAAAGAACCTCCTTTCATTTTTTTTATTGTGTGTGTTTCATCAAGGAAATATCTGACTGGCATATATCTACAAATTACCTAAGCTAACTAAAATTTTCTTACAATACCATATGACAAAGATGGCCCCCTAATAGGAGACACAGTATTGAAAAAAATGTATGATGTATAAAAAGCTAGAAAAATTTAAAAAATGATTTAACCATTTGGGAATGGAACATAATGTAGCTAAAATTTAAGTCTAACAATATGCAAAAGGATATATGTATCAAAAACTGATATATTCATGCATTGCTGTAGGGAATGTAAATGATAGACATATTGTGGAGTAATGTTTACTAGTGTCTTACAAAACTACATATACACAGGTTGTGTATGTAAGTATGCGAATGTGTGACTGTATGAATGTGCATGTGTCCCTGGGTACATGTTTTCCTGTTTGTGTCTGTGTGTGCTGTGCCTGCCTCTGTGTGTACAATGTTTCTACATATGTGAGTGTACACATGAATGTATGCCAGTGGGTACCTACATATGTGAATGTGTATGTATTTGTTTCCTTATGTGTGTGTGAATGTCCCTGTTTGTATTATATGTCTCCATGTGCATGTGTTTATTTTTCTATATACATGTATGTGTGCATCTTTGTGAGTATATGTGCCTGTGTATTTATGTGTGTTGTGTACATATGTGTTTGTATATGTGTGTCTGTGAATATAATAGTAGTGCATATTCTTCTGTACATGTATATGCATATAAATATCTGTATATATGTGCCTGTAAATGTATGTTTGCATACATGTGTTATTTTGCATATGTGTATGTGTATATAGGTGTTTGAACATGTGTGTATGTTAGTATGTAAGCATGTGTGTATGTATGAAGATATATATGTTTGTGGATATGTGCATAGATATATGTTTGAGTTCATATATTTGCATTTGTGTGTGTATTTTTGTGTGTATTTAGCCAAACTCATTATGCATTTCATTTAAAATATATATTTCACTATAGACAAATGACATCTTAATTTTTAAAATAGAAAATATAACTAGAAGTTTAATAGTCTCAAATATAATTTGCATTTGAAATACCTAAAATCTCTACCCTTACAATTATCTGGGACTAAAACTTATGTACAATACTGCAGACATTTTAATAATACAGTAATGTAATAATCTCTTACAACACTAATTTTATTTTAATGCATCTTTCCTATTGATTAATTTAAATAGTCTCTGGGTATAACAGTGCTTATTTATAATCAGAGCAGTTATTTCATCTCTGAATCTGTACAAATCAGCTGATTAATGTTCAAAGATATTTGGATGACTTTGGGGAAACTCTTGCCTATAAGAGATGACATCTAGTAATCAGCATGATTCTTGCATCATAATCCATCACTTAGGGATGTACATTCCCTGATGGAAAAGCTGATTTATTGAAATAGCTTATTCACTACTTTTAACCATCAACTAATTCAACTTTCTAGATGAATAGAATGAAAAACTTTGAAGGACACACAAAGATTAATCTCATGAAACAATTTTCTTTTACGAGATAAAGTAAATATTCCTTTCTAAATTATTATGGCTATTTTTCCATGTGAACTATCATCTCAACCTTTTTTTTGTTGTTCCTATTTCTCAGTGACTGGTGCATCTCTTATTTTTTCATTTTTGTTTGTCCTTTAAATATTCATGAAGAAAACACACACACCCAAAGAACAAGCTTTGGAACTGAGGATCCACACCTCTTATGCAATATGCATGATGTCAATGAACTTGCATTTTTGAACCTAGTTTCCATAACATTTAAGAGGCAGGAAAATAGCACCACCCTACAAGGTTCTTGTTAGAAGTAAAGAAAAAATGCACACTTAGTAGCGGGCCAAGTAGCTTTTAAGTATATAATAAATATTAACACTAATGACTTTCCGCAGCTTCTGTTTGACTTTAGGTCCATATAAGTTTCATTGGAAAAGTAAAAAGACCTATTAGAATAGGCTCCATACTGTGAATGTTAGCATTGCTTCAGCTCCTTCATGTGTGGAATAGATTACATATACTTTTACTAGAAATATTAAAAAACTTAAATGAAACTCAATGAAATAACCAGTGGATGATCATTGTCTGAGCTATAACCATCACCCTTGGTAATCTCATTAATGACTCTTAACCACCCTCATAAATATTAGAAACACCTATGTATGTATAGAACAAATCATTTGGAGTATTTATGAGAATGCTTGATGCTTTTCTATTCCAGAAAAGAGGGCATTGAAGAACTATACATGTGTGTTTGTGCAGTAATGTAATAACATATATGGACACAGTTATACATATGAAATTTAATTTCCTGGGAATAAGTTTAAAACTATGTGAAAATTGATGATTCTAGAGCACTACTAATTTTGGCACCTATTGTATAATAATTTGACAAAGATTGGGAAATCTAGGTTTTGTCTCTACTTTTTTAAAGTTAGTATATTATATTGCAAAATTTCTTAAGTATTTTTAACACAATGAAGTCATCTTAAGTTCAAAATGTTGAAATGCATCATTATACAAAAGAATAATTTCAAAACTTTCAGAACTACTACCTGGATGAAAACTTTTATAACTTTTAATCTGTTTGTTAACCTAAACCAATGTGCAACACCAAGATCATGGACCCCAAATAGGACAAAACTCTTGTATATTTTTCCACCTTCCCTCTCTTCTCTTTACATTTAAAATAGGTAGACAGTTATGGATTTCATGAAAATATGTTATAAAGAAATAGTTTAATGAATCTTATTATTGTAAAAAAAAGCTGTTCTAATAGCCTCTCATTCTTAAATTATCATGTATTTCTACAAATATTTTTGGTTACTTTTAGTGAGAAATAATGTTTAGGTATTAGAGAAGTGTATTGTGATGCACATGGTCAACCTGGTCTCATTTCACTTTGTACTATATGTCTCAGCAGTGGCTCAAGTGGGTATTGACTCTGTAAGTAAGGCTCACGAGTCAGGCTAGTATACCATACACCCACCATCATGGAAGGAAGTCATATTGAAAATCACCTTAATAATTTTAATACCATTCATATTAACAGACATTTAGACAACATATTACAGTTAAAAATTCCATTTAAATGCATTATCCATCAACCTTCTCAGACCCCTCTGAAAAAAATAATAAAGATCTAATGTAAATTTTATAGTCAGTTATTCTTTGAAAATGAACTTTTCATTTCTACTCCCATGCCCCTCCAATTCCTCCACTTTCTAATTCATGACCTCTAATTTATTTGTTGTTTAATATGTCACTGAATAGAATTAGTGCTGCCCATATAAGCATGAGTATTTGAGGAGCAGCCACTCACTAAAGCATGAACATATCAAGACCACATTCCTGAAAAAGAATGGACTCTGTCTTTACAGCATCCATCATCCATCCAAAATGCTTCAACTAGGGTATGAAAGTCCTGAGCTCCTACATAAAGATACTGGACTATATACTGCCTTGATCTTGTACAGGTTTCATCTAGATTGTCAGAGTTGTTGTGGATGCATAATTGCAGCTTAGTTGCATATCCAAAAGACACAATTTTAGGCAATTTTTAATGATATTTTGATCTTACAATCTTCCCACCTTTTCTGTAGGGTTGTTTAAGTCATTTAAACCTGAATATGTATGTGCCATATAACTCAACTATACTACATTCAGTTATAACCCAAGATAACTCTAAATAATTTCCACAAAAATGTTCTCCAAAATATTCCTCAAGAAACATTACACATAAAAATTGTTTTTTTAGGGAGTAGCAGGGAGGCTTGTTGGTTAATAGAGCTCTTGTTTATGCAACGGACCAGAGTTTGCGTTCCAAAACTCACAAGTGTTTTAATACTTCCTTCTGGCATCCTTGGACAAAGCCATGCAAATGCACATGATTACCAAATACAGACACTTCAATATAAAGACTAAAATCATTTTTAAGTATATAACATTATTTATTGAAAATTAAAGTTGAATTGAGAACCTCTGTCCTAAAGACAAAGCCCATCTCTTCCAGCTTTGTCTCTTCCAGTATTGTCTTATATTCTGCTGTATGCCACCACATCTGCATCCCTCTTATTTACAGTTTATTTATTTGCTTGTTTTCCAGTACTAGAGTGACCCAGAGCATTCTTGTATGATAGCCAAGCATGCTACCACAGGGCCACATCTTGAGCCCTGCTGTCAGTATAGATTGCAGCAATTATATATCTCATCTACAAAGATAGCCAACAGTATGCCAGAAAATCTATAATAGACATTTAATAAAATTGAGCAGTAAAGAAAGAATTCTTCTGAATGGGGCTTCATAGTATTTGAGCAATGAAATAATCACTTTTGACGTCTTACTTTAAAGTCTTACCTGTGATCATTGTGCAAAATGCACAAACAGGGGGATATACTTGCTGTAGTGTGAAATCCTAAAATTCACTGAGTATAAACTTTTATAACTAATCCTAATGGATCCTGGCTTTTGCTTACTGTGCTGTCACAAATGGAGTATTTGCAGAATCAAATGCTTTCACCCAGGAATTGTCTTTAACATGGATTTTCTTCATAAGTAAACCCATGTTTTCACTGAAAGGATATGTATTTATTATACTGAATGAGGTTCTTGTAAAGAATTTAATAGAGAGAAATTTTTGTTAAAGTTTCCACAAGTGAAAGAAAGTTAGGAACAATCAGAAAGTCCTTGAAAAGCATTCATATATGTATATATACATATATATATAAACATGGCATTCATATTAAATACATGAAATATACACTTATATCTATATACATTTATATAAATATATACATATGTATGTTCAAGCAGAAATAAATAAACAATTTAAGGCTATTTTAATGGATGAGATAATGTTTTATTCATTCATTTCAATTCAGTAAAACAAATCTCTGCAGAATGCAAGCTATTATAGAAACTTTACTATAGTCATGTAATTTTTTTAGAGTAATTAGACTTCTGCTTTCTTATTAAATATTGATGTTTCTAAAATATACGTATTTTTTGAATATTATTTTCCCATATTTACATCCTCAGTTGTTTATTAGCCAATGGGAAACTATTAGCGACTTAGGTGAAACATTTTGATTTAAAAAATAATGAAGTAAATTCAATTACAATGTAATTACTTTTAGAAAATGTTCCAACTACTTCATTTTAGTCTCACAAACTGTCTTTATTTTGCCAAGCATAACCCATGATTGTTTTAATAAAGTGTCTATATACATGTTATGTCTTTGCTAGATTCATCTTAGACCTCTTGATGATTTTATCTCCCAAAACTTGCTGAGGGGTTGATGCTTTCTAACTCCAGTAAGTGTAGTCTATATGATAAGCTGATATAAGGAAAAGCCATTGCTCATGTATATGGGCATATATTATGTGTGACTTTTCCCAGGAAATAACTTCATAAAACCCTTATCATGCATGAAATACCATGATTTTTTTCTGGTTAAATGTAAAATCAGCTATTTCAAACAATAATTTGCAAAAACATATATAAAAAAATTAATAATAACCTCTGGCCTTATGAATTAGATTGTCCTATATTAATCCTTTGTTATTTTATGGCACATTCACTTGAAATTAATTGTCACCCTATAAAACTGTAATTTTTGTGTATAAAAATCTATGTATACACAGAAAATAAGACCTTCTACAAGTTAAATTCTCTTTTGCATCTAGAAGAATTTCTACAGTAAATATAAGTTATATTAGGAATATGCATATACTTTCTATATACCATAATATCTATACAATAAAATACATGTACAGGAGCACACATACATGCATTTATTGGGTATGCAAAATGCTATATGAGATACTAATTTATATCGTCTTCGCACCTGAATGTGTGTGTGCACTTACTTGTATGTGAAATTTAATGATAGCTTTGGGAAATATTTTGATCAATGTTTTACAACTTTTGATTAAGGTAATAATTTTAAGCTAATGTTTAATTTTTCCTTCAAATGCAGTCAAGACTTATACCTGAAGTGATATGTAAAACAGCCTCAGGGAGATACAAATCAGGCAATTACTAAGATGAACTGTTCTTTCTATAACTCTTCATGGATTAAATAATGCTATATCAAGGTATAGACAGAAAATGCACAATTACAGATTTTTCTTTTTATGATAAAGATTTAAATTTACTATTAGGTAAAAAAGCATTAATGTTCTTCATTAAATAAGGAGATATAATAAATACATTTTACCTGCTTATGTGTATCATCGTACTTTATGAATGAATATCATACTGCTATAGTTGGGTGTTTGCTTTTGTGTCTTACAGTCTCAAACTCTTTCAATCTGTACTTCATTTGTAGATACTTCAATGACACAGTTTCTAGTGTATTTCTTAAAGGCATCTTGCTTATGGAACATGGCTGATTTGTTACCCTTGAATTCACCTCTTACTGTATCTTTTGACCTTTGATACTTATCAGTTGTGTCCACATTTTGATAGTCACAGTCTCTGAGCAATTGGTATTTTGAAAAATGTTTTTTTTTTTTTCTTTCCAAATACACACTAAAACTCTTGAGGGCAAAATAGCAACCTGTCAATCTTTTGTATTTATAAACCTCACCGATATTGAGGATGTGTGCCATTGATGATGTCCCTCCATCAGCTGCAGATCGTACATCATATGAAAAATTGGAGAGATGGAAAGAAGGAAAAAGGGAGGAAGAAAGGGAAGGAGAGAAACTGAATTTTCCACTTTGATGGTTTTTATGGAAAATGTCACCCATAGGGTCATGTGTTTGATCACATAGCCTCCAGCTAGTGGCGCTGTTTGAAAGATTGTACAATGGCCAGGAGGTAAAATTTCAATGCAGTAGGTAGGTCATTGAAGCCTAGCCTTGAGATTTTATAACAAATTCTATTTCCTGTTCCCTTTGCTTCCCGGTAACCAATGATATGTGACTAAACAGACTTAGCCTCTGAAATCATAACTTTTCTTCCATGATGGACAGTATTCCCTGATACTTTCCTGAAATTGCTTAATATCAGACATTTGGACCTAGCAACAAGAAAAGTACTAAGTATGTATTGCCACCAGAAAGTGAAATGAGTCATAGCACTCATGGATGTCACCTGATTCACTGAATTGGTAACAGGTGAGTCTTTCCTTTTCTCAGTTTTTTCTGTTTCACAGCAGCTGACAGTCAGGACAGTGCATATCTGGCCATTTTCCTGCAATGCGTTTCTCTAGTTTACAAATCATAACATTTGCTTAATTTTTTTAAATCATCAGTTCAGGCCTGCTGCAAACATAACTGAAACTTCCATTTTGAGTAGCTTTTGAATTATTGTCTCATTTAAGTATTTGAATATACATATTCCATTAAACATATTTATTAAACTAGCAAATAGTAACTGAAATATCACTCAAACTTATTCTTGCACCAATAAAGATAAACCCCATAGTAAGAAAGCAGTAGTAACTCCTGACTTATCAGCCACAGTCAGATGTTTTATGTGTTAATAGAAAACATTGGTCCTTTGACTCAAATAGTAGTAATAAATTCTGCCATTTTTCTAAAACTAAAAAGTACTGAGTTAGTTTATTTATCTATTTTTTTTTGCCAATCTTTGTACTTTTCTATTCTCCGAGGAAGTAACCTCAGTTAAAAAGTAATTAAAGACAGAATAATTAAAAGGGTACAACTTTGCTGTCACTTCCACTGTGTAGCCTAGACAACTTTTGAAGTTCATTTACAGCAAATTAAATGTATTGATGTGTGCACCTTTATCTACTTGCATTGAGGATTTCTTAATATTTCAGAGTTTTAATCGATTATCTTTGTGTCAGGGAGCATAATGAAAGGTAGGTGTGGTGAAAGCTGCATCCTGATCTGTAGGCTAAGAGAGAGACTCTGGATTTGGCATGGACTTTTGAAACCTGAAAGCTCACCCCTAGTGACACACTTCCTCCAACAAGGCCACGCCTCAGAATCCTTCTAAATCTTTCAAATAGTGGCACTCTCCGCATCCAGATATATGAACCTCTGGATGCCATTCTCGCTCAAACCACCCCAACCTCTAAAATACTTTTACTGGAAAGGATCAAGAGGCAGAACTTTATGATAAGAAAGGAGAAACTATTTTAAATGTTTGGTGATTTTAATGATACATTTATGGATGCTATGGGGATTACCAAAATATCATGGCAGAACAATTGACATTTAACAGAGATTAGCTCATGCTAGTCGCTATTGAAACTATATTGTATTAGTAATCAAATGAGAAAAGCAGACACATTTCTCTTTTGCTTTCAATTGCTTAGCTTGCTCTAAGCATGAGTTCAGGGAAAAGAGACTTGGGAGTTAAAACTTAGCTATGACAGATGACTCCAGAAGTATGTCTGAAAAGATTAAATCTGGGCAACACTTGAAAAATCTATAAAGACATATTGTAAGTTTTATGTTTTCTGATAGGAAACCTTTACAATCTTTAAGCTTTTGAAAAACCAGCTAAATTCACTAATAACTGTACTCTTTTATCATTTAGCACTGATGCCTTTATGTGCATAAGAGCAAGAAGAGTTTTATTTGGCCTGGGTTCACTATTTAGAAAAGGCTGGCTTTTAACTCTTGATCCCCTGTCTTCACTTCGAGAGTGTGAAGATTATAGGCATGTGTCATCATGTCCAGTCTTTGCTTGTTTGCTTGCCCAATCCTTTTCTCTCCCTCCATCCCTTCCTTTCCCTCTCTCTCTGTCATTTTCTTCTCTTCCTTTCCATACACTCTCCCTCTCTCTTTCTTTGCACCCCACACTGTGTGTCATATATGTCCACATGCCTGACTGTGTATGCATATGCCTGTGTGTGTTTGTGTATCTGTCTGCCTGTATGTATGTATATATGTATGTATGGCCTACAACTTCTTATGTAGATCAAGTTTAAATTGATAGGAAATATGATGCTTCTTCTTTTGGAATAGCATTGTCCTAGGCATGCTAGCAGACATTAAATTTTTTTCCTACTCATGGCCTCTGAAGACACCATATTGGGTTTAAAGATGCTCAAATACCTCTTGACTGGGGTCCAAGAAAAAAATTTCCAAGAGAAGACAAGACAGTGAATTCTAGAATATAAGAAACATAAGCTACAGTACTGTACTAATTTAAGACCTGAGATAATGAATATACCTCTGATTTCATATCTATTTACTATTATAGGGGAGAAGAGATTGCATTTGTTTTCAGATAATAATTAGCAACATTAAAATTAGGTAAAAATTAAAATTAAAATTAGTCATAAGGTTATGGTTTTCATTTAACAAATACTCTCTTGATCCACTCTCAGATCCAAAACTATTTAAAATTATACCTACTTGCCATCTGGTTTATGTAAAAATAAATATGATTTCTGCTCTTTTGAATCAAGGGGAATAAATTTTGATCTATTTATGCCATAGGAATTGGCTGATGTAATTTCTTTGAGGAAAATAATAATCCACCTATAATGTCCAGATGCCCCATCACAAGGATGTTTTCCATCTTTATTCTTATACTTGTAACTCACCTTTAGAGTTAAATAACACTCACATAACACATTTTTTAAGCTAGATGTAGTTTTTTAAAAACTAATTTGAACACTTTACCATTCATGTAGCATGAACCTTAACCAATAATTGTCAATGTATATAGTTTTTCTGCATTTGACCTATTCACAATAATGATTATGTATGAGTTGAGTGTTATTAACTCAGTGTGTTAGCTTTCTTTTATAAGGATAACATATCTGAGATAATAACTTAAAAGAATCAAAGTTATTTGTGATTTTGCATTTGGAAGGTTTTATATGAAGTACACAAATCTGTGTATATATGTATGTGTATTCTTCTCTGTGTGTGTTTTGACTGTTAAAATGATCCCTTGCCATTTCCTTTTACAAATTTATGACAAAGTTTGCATGCAGTGAAGGCATTATATAATAGCACACACAGCTAGGAGATGACTGTTTGGCTGCCTGATATATAGATAATCA
The DNA here is from genome assembly GCA_004025045.1 of Sigmodon hispidus. Taxonomy (NCBI): domain Eukaryota; kingdom Metazoa; phylum Chordata; class Mammalia; order Rodentia; family Cricetidae; genus Sigmodon; species Sigmodon hispidus. The sequence continues at coordinate 25,040 of PVIH01013424.1, forward strand.
AAGATTTCAGTAGACACATCAAATTATAGTCATTATAGTTTGCTAAAACTGAGCGTACTAAGATATTTGCCTCTTAATTAGTTTACTAAATATTCAGAGCTAATCAAGGGTCTAATTATTATTCTAATTACCCACTAGGATTTGAAGATACTGGCAATTGCTATGATAAAAATTGGAAGTGTTTATAACTTTGACTATTGAAAATTTTTCAGATTCTGCTGACACTAAGATGGCTGGAAGCCACCATGTATATGCATATATACAGGTAACTCAGACATGAGTGGAAAAATGAATGTTTTTGAAATATTAGAATTTGGGTTCTACCGTTATTTTCAATTATATTTATGCCATGGTGATCACCTTTTTTTCTTACTTTCTGGAAGGCACAAGTGAGAGTTTTTCATTAGTATCATTACCATCAACTTTATGTTTCATCTGGAATTATTTAGAAATATAGGTAAATATTTGTTTTATTAATTGGCTTATTTATATTTTGATTGCCTATTCCTTGACACTACAAAGGGCAGTAAACATTACTATTTCATATTGCAAAAACAAATGCTTCATATTTATTCTGCAACATTTTGGAATTCCTTTAGGAAGCACATGACATAATAATAACTAGAAAATGCCAGTGGGTCATAAGAATGTATTTAAAAGCAATGGAAAAGTAATTTAAATTGTGTTTTTTATATAACCTGTAAATTGTGGATATCAGGTTCATCAGTTAGAACACAATTTGCTTGCTTTAGAATTGACTACAATATAAACACTAACTGAAAAGTTTCTTCAACCCAGTGCTGACTTCTGTTAGTAGTTATTTCAAGAGTTATAATTCAAAATTCTTGTCTGTTTTCAAGGACATCAATTTTAGTTAGAAAAAGAGCAGAGATAGCAAACAGAAGCTGAATCCAAGATAAAAAGATGATTTATTGCTGTGGCTTCCCTCTCTGTAGACTTTCTGTTCCTCTGAATGACAGTGGGAGTATTTAATTCAGAATGAATTCCTTGATCGATAAGGATCATCTTCAAGAGTGTCAGTCTGGGCAGACAGTGCAGGGATTTCTGGTGTAATCTCATGAGTATCTTGCAGGACCACCTGTTAATTTTCCTTCTGACACTTGCCTCCAAGTTTCTTTGGATTGAAAACACCCAGACACTGTCTTGCATAGTTTTCCAGCCAACAGGTTTCCTGAAGATAGCTGCTCTATGTTACCTTCAAAATGACACTTTATTAGGATATATGGTTACAAAGTGAATCTTTGATGTGCCAGTTTATAAACTCTCCCATATAATAATCTATACAATAAAATAACAAATCTAATTTTTATCGTGGCTTTAAATGAAACATTACAGTGTGTGTGTGTGTGTTACTTTTTTTCCATGTCTAGACAGGAAATTTCTGATTCTTCATGTCTCCCAAATTAGCTGTTGGTTGTTGACTCACTCCTTGTTATTATATGATTTTCAAATTAGCAATACTGCCACATAGTGTCTTTTGGTATTAAATAGTTCTAACTATAGTTGATATTGTCCACTATGTCATGTTGCATCCTTCAGCTTATGTATAGTATGATTAGAACTTTTTCTACCAGGCACAAGCTCATCCCTGTCTTATTGTTGCTGTTATTATCAGAAAATATCTTATCAAATGATATTTTTACTTAAGCTGGTTTACTTATCAAGAATAATTTCTAACAATGAGCACTTTACATTGTAATTCTTCTATCAGTAAGGAGACAAACAAATTGCAGGTTTAGAAAAGAAACTGTAAAAGTTTGGAAATCAAATATATTTTCATATATACGTAATAAATATTGTGATAATGTAGTTTGGTTTTGTGAGTATACTACTGTGTATCATAAGTAAGTCATCATAAAGAGGAAAGCAGGAATCATGTCTACAGTTTTAGTCAAACAAATAGTCATTTTTTGAATATCCACTCATAAGTATAATTTTTATTTCATGAAAGCCCATAAAAATTGTGTTTTGTATGCATAGTTAAAAGGCTCAACGTATTTGGCAATGAGATTTCAAATTAAATGCAGTGTAGATTTAGGTAGACTATCATGAAGCAAGCCAAGGCAATGAGAACTTCTATGTGTCATAATGTATCCGTTTATGTGAAAGCTACATGCTTGTGCATGTATGCAATGCCTGCAATTACTGTGAAATCTCTGAAAGAATTTACATCCAGTTTCCAACTACACAAACTGAAATTTTTTCTAAAATATAACTTTTAGTTTTTTACTTTTTTCAGCTGAAAAAATATTTAATTTTGTTAACTGAGTCATTAAAATTCCAACAATGAAAAAATATGAAGCACATTCAGTGTAGCTTTTTTGGAAAGGATATATTTTAAAGCCATAACATTAGTAGAATATCATATTTATTGACAAATTCGTAAATATTAAAGTGGTGAAAATGGACATGGAAGAGAACTTGGGTAAATGCTTATAATAATAATAAAACATTTCTTCAGTTTTAAATCTTTTCTAAAGACTATTTACCTTTGAAAAAGAATAAACATCTATAAGCTTGCTGATCACACAATAAAATTTAAAACTGGAACAGAAAAAAAAAATAAAATGTTTAGACACTTTAAGGAAATTTCCCAAGGAAAGTAAATCTGTGTCTTTTATATCCATATATATTTTATCCAAATAGTTAAATTCTTGATGTTAATTAATCTCTCATGAGCTTATTCAGAAAGTTGGATAGAAGGAGCTAAGACTAGGATCTTTAACATGCAGTTGAGCATCAGATTGAAGTTTTATAATCTGTAATGGTAACTTCCAGAATGAATTAGCTGAAGTCCAGTAAGGCTTTTTCCATCACACACTTTGGTCTGATTAGAATGAGGAATTATCTGACTTCTCCATAGAGTCATGAGCTCAGGTAAGACCTGTAGTCTCAGAGCAGACATAGTCTAGAGGATCAAACACAGAAACCATCATGTTTATTTTACATCTGAAACATTTCAGATGTAACTTGCATGTGTTCCAACTATTTTAACCAATTCTTTTTCAAAGGGAAGCAGTCACTAGAGAACAAAATAAGCACTAATGTTATTTTCTTGGAAAGTATACTATAAATACAGAGTGGATATTTCATATAACTCCTTTGAGGGGAAAACCCCTATGGATTACAAAAATCAAACAAAGCAAAAAGAACGTGATTTAAATGTTCCTCATACCTATTTTATTCATATTAGCCATCATGCTACTGCTTATAAAAATATTTACATTTCTAAAATCAAAATAATTTAAGTAAACTTCTTTATGATAAAGAATACCTAGAATTTTAATAAGAGTATTATCTAACTCTAGGATATATGTGGAAAATAAATAAAAAACATTATAATTGGAAAAACTAAAATAATTTTAAATGTTTGCAACATAAAATCTAAGACTTCCCTAAATTTTTCTTAGAAGAAACAAAAATAATAAATTGTTCTTTCTCATGTCCATAAACTCCACTTAAAACTTTGTAGGTTTTTAGTCTTCCTAAATACAAATGACATTGTACTAGTGATCTGGCATAGCTATATCTTCATAAGACTAAACACATAAAATCTTTTGCCAATTGTGGTTCTTAAATAACTGTTGAATTTGTAAAATAATTTGCAAGAATTTTTTTACTTTTATTTTATTTATTTGTATGTGTGTATATGTATACATGTGTGTATATGCATTTGTATGTGCAGGTTCATCTGGATGTCAGCATATGGCATTGGATTCCTTGACAATGAACTTACAGCTGATTACTCTTATTTCTCCTGATGCCTTTCAAGCCTGGATGAGGCCAGCACATAATGGATAGTGTGTAATCAAATGTTGATCCAATCCACAAACACATTAATTTAGAGTAACACTTAATGAAATGAAAGGGTGCTCCTTGGCCTCATCAGTTTAATGTACAATATCATCTATGACAGCTTGCCATGACTTCAGATATTCTGTGCCTCACATGGCAGAAATCAAAGGAGAAGAGTATAGAGACAAACTCTTTTTTATGCTATCAATGACAACAGCCAATGGTTGCTACTACAACTAGTAGCTTGCTACTACAACTCTGAATTTAGAATTCAACAGCATAGGCTATCATCAGTGTTTTGCTCTTAGCCATTCTGACAGGTGTAAGATGGTATCCCAGAGTTGTTTTGATTTGCATTTTTCTGATGGCTAAGGATGTTGTGCACTTCTTTAAGGGTCTTTTGGCTGTTGGAGATTCTCCTATTGGGATTCTTTGTCTATATCTGTAGTCCATTTTTAATTGACTTATAAAGACACTGATGACAGCCTATGCTGGAGAAAATGTGCAGCAAAGGAAACACTACTACATTGCTGGTGTGAGTGTAAATTTATGCAGCCACTTTGGAAATCTGTATGATAATTTCTCAAAAAACTGGTAATCCATCTACCTCATGATCCCTCAATACCATTCCTGGATATATACCCAAAAGTTCCACATTCTTACTCAAGGACATTTGCTCAGCTACATTTATAGCAGCATTATTCATAGTAGCCAGAACCTGGAAACAACCTAGATGACCCTCAATTGATGAATGTATAAGAATGACGTAGTACACTTACACAATGGAGTCTTATGCAGCAGTTTAAAAATTTTGAAAATTTCAGGCAATGCATAGAACTATAAAAAAATCATCCTGAATGTGGTATCCCAGACCCAAAAAGACAAACATGGTATGTTCTCACTCATAAGTAGATATTAGACATAAAGCAAAGGATATCCAGGCTCTACTCCACAACTCCAGAGAGAATAGGGAACAAGGAGGCCTCTAAGAGAGACATCCATGGATCCCCCGGAAAGGAAAAATAGTTAAGATCTCTAGTAAATTGGAAGCATAAGTGGTCAGCAAAGGTGGAAAGAGAACATAAAATAAGAGGACGGTGGAGTTGCAGGAGGAAAAAAAAACATTTTGTGGGCTAGGAAGAAACCATGTGCCAGGGAAACTCCCAGAATCCATAAGGATGACCCCAGCTAAGACTCCAAGCACTGTGGAGACGGTGCCTGAACTGACCTTCTTCTATAATCAAATTGATGACCACCGTAATAGTCATCATACAACCTTCATCCAGCAACTGATGGAAACCGATGCAAAGATCCGCAGCTAAGCTCTGGGTCAAGGACCTATAGTCCAGCTGAAGAGAAGGAGGAGGGATTATATGAGCATAGATGTCAAGATCATAATGGGGAAACCCACAGAGACAGCTGACCTGAGCTACTTGGAGCTCACTGACTCTGGACTGACAGCTGGAGAACTTTCATGGAACTGAACTAGGCATTTTGAATATGGATAATGGTTGGGTGGGTTGAGCAGTTGATGGGGCCTTTGGCAGTAGGACCAGGATTTATCCCTCATGCATGAACTGGCTTCTTGGAACCCATTCCTTATATAAGGATACTTTGCTCAGCTTTTATACAGTGGGGAAGGGACTTGGTCCTGCTTCAACCTGATATCCCAGACTTTGTTGACTGCCCAGGCAAGGCTTTATCCTCTTTGAGGAGTGGATGGTGGGGTGGAGTTAGGAGGAAACTGGGGGATGAGTGGAAGGAAAGGAGGGAAAAGGAATTATGGTTGGTATGTAAAAAAAAAACTTAAATAAAATATGTCAAAAAAGAGAATTCAACAGCAATCTCTATTCTTTCAGCCATGACTTTCCTTAGCTTCCATAGCAAGTTTAAGAGAGAAAATTTCATGGAGAACTAGAGATTTCAGTGTATGCTATGGCCAGGTGACCCATGGGTTTCATTCTTTATTTTTCTCATAAACTGCCAATGACATGCATATTCCCTAATGCCATCACTGTACATATTATATATATATATATATATTTTCATATATATGGAGAGAGAGAGTGAGAGAGAAGGAGAGAGACAGAGAGGGGAAGAGACTCATTCCATAATATAGCTACATATGATTCAATGCGATTCCCAGTAGGGGTCATTATAAACTTTATTATTTTTTGATAATAAAACTAAACAACTCAAAATTTACTATCAATAAAAATTATAAAACACATGATTTGGACTACATACACAAAATCCTGGATGGTATATAAAACTCTAGTCTTAGAGAATATAAAAAAATTTATTTTATGATTTAAAATCATCACAAAATGTATCATAGAAATTATTGTCAGACTGGAGAGATGGCTTAGCTTAAAGGCTAGGCTCATAACAAAAAATAAGAAATTAATTATTGTCATATTTATTTTAATACTGTTTAAGCCACCAAACCCACTCCACATGAAGGACCCAGTAGAAAGGCGTGATCTCAGACACATTTCTTCCTGGCCCACAATATCACTGTCATTCTTCTGTTTACAGGGAAGGCAACTATGCACTACAATGAATAATGCTGATTGATGTTTTGTTTCTAACGCTATCTGGTTATGGAGACTATCTCAGTCTTTCTCAATCACTCAACAGGAATGAATTGACTGGATTTCTTCCCCGTCAAGATGGATAAAAAGATACAGCGGAGGTCAGTATCTGATTTTAGAATGCTTGCCTGAAAACCCAGATACTTGAAAGTTTTGTCTGTGCTGAGTTTACAGGTTTACTTGACCCTCAGAGTCCAAAAGCTAATTTTGGCAATATTTGACATTTTTTTGTTCTCTCACTGTTATTTCTGGAGTCTTCCATTTCCTCCTGGCTACAGCATTAATAACAAGTTGCTAAGCTGATTTTTTTCTGGCACTGAGTCTGCTTTTTGAGCAATCATATGTTCATTTTTTTTCTGAAAAGGGGAAATGTGCACATGTTTTTTTTTCTGGACTAATTTTAGACTATTTGTTTAGTATCCAAAATATGGTGTTTTCTCTTAGAAAGAAATAACAGACTAACATGAAAGGTCAAGGAACAAAGCATCCATTTCTGGCATGTTCTACATTCTTGTGGGAAGAAATCAGCTGGTCCTGTACTGAAGTGTTTACCCCAACACTTTTAAGACTTTCAGTTATTGTAGGTAGTAAATGCCCCCAGCAGTGAACTGATAAAACAGACTGCTGCTTTGGGAGTCACATTCTACTTGCTCACTGGCTCTTATATGTATCCCTGTGTGGGCGTTCAGCCTCTCTCCTGATGTGAGGTTTCACACTGGAACAGGGAACTTCACAATGTTAATTGCTGATGCTCCCCCAGTGCTGAGATTCTCAGCCTGACAGCTACCCTTTCAAACAAACTGCCTGTTTAGCAAGCCGCTAAGCTTTTAACAGAACTACAGTCAGGGTAATACTTAGTATTATTTGGAGCATTGGATTTTATAGACCTTAGACTAAGCTGTTATAATTTCAATCAAGCATTTTTCTTAAATATAATGTAAAAAAATTCTGAATTATGCTGGTCTTTAGATTTTAACATGTCAATACCACAACTATTGATAACTATGAATTGCATACTATATGCAATATTAACTGTTGCATATAAGTATATTCCAGTGTATTTACTCATAGACCTGTTTGTTACCTTGTTGGACAAAGGAAAATAAATTACCTTAAAGATAGTGACTTGCCAGTGATATAATCAGAGTCTATAATTTATAAATGTTAAGTTTTATAATCAGGTTGCCTTGGGTGGAAATCAGGTCTAAAAATAAAGACTTAATTGAAGTTTTTAACCTCAGTTTTCTAATTAGTAAAGAGGTAGGGAAGTAATAATGTATGTTTGAGTGGTGGGAGATGAAATGTATTACTATATCAAAGGGGGAATAGCTGAACACTGGATGTTTTAAAGCACCCAAGACATAAGAAGAACTACCATTTTTACCTAAGTCCATGGTGCAGGAACGGGACACTTAAGTCTGACTGATGGAAATGGACACCTTCAGAGGATCAGTAGTGAGAACAACATAGCTCCTCTCAATCCCCATATATCAAGAAAATGTATGTAAATGTTTTACAATCATAAAACACAGCATACTCCAATACAATTATGATGGGTAAATGTCTAAGAACTATTAAATTACATGTCATTGCTTAATCATTTATGATTATATTTAAATCTTTTCTTCACTGATTTTTATGGGTGCAAAGCAAATGTTAAATGGCATCTGTTTTGATGGGGACACTCCCTATTGTCTTAATTTTCTTTGCTTACTGTGTGGTGAGAAGTTTTTTTCCAAGCCAGCTATTTGGGCATTCTTCTGGAAATCTCAGCTGCATGAACTTCAAATTTTCAGAATGATGATTATCTGTTACAGAAGGCAAAGGACTGTGTCCTTGTCAAGATCAAATATCTATAAAAGATACATACTGTTCATAAGGGGTCTCGCATGGAGATCTGTAGACCTCATTGACATATTAGATCATATCACCAAACTTGTATTGAAAGATGAATATTATTGGTTTAATCAGCTTTCCTCAGATAGACTGAGAGCTGTATCCCAATGTTTTCCCAAATAACCCATGAAATAGTGCAATTTCACGTGTACTACTTATTCACTGAGGTCCTTCATGTGGTTTCCATTGGTATCCATTATATCAGAAGATTAAATTCTGTGGACATGAAATCAATGTATAACATTATCCTTACATGTATTATTATGTGTTCTTTTTTCTATATTTTGGATATGAACATTCTGTTGAGATACTCAGTCAGATTTTTATTCTTTCTACAACTCTTGAATGATAGTTTTTATTGTTTTTTGAAAAAATCATTATCAAGTGTTATATAAAAAAGCAAAACATTTAGAATAGATAACAATAAAAAACAAAGCAAAACAAAGTTTTATGGGATCCCTGAAAATTCTTTTTTTTTTTAACCTTCTATTTTCCTTGGCTAATGCTATCTCTAGAGCAGTTTTTGGTCTCAGTTAATTGGCGATGGTTTTCTTCATTTCATATGATGCTGCTTAATACATAACTCAAACCAAGACTCATTCTTGCTATTAATGAGTGAGTTCGATCTTATTGTCTGTTCCAATCTTCTGGGTCACTGGAATCACTTATTTTCATTGATTTTGTTCTCCTTTAAATATTGTTACTCCTTTTTTCTTCCACTGAGTTTTATATTATTCCATCTGTGTTTGAGTTATGATCTAAGGAAATTAGTAAAATGGTAGTTCTTGTTTACCATTCAGGTCTGAAAATAATTTTGAAATTATTTCCATTGTTTTTCTAACTTTTGCTTACTGGTTTCTGGGCTTTTGTAATTTTGAGAAGGTGTTTATTCAATGTGTTCTCTGGAGACATAGCTAGTTTGCTTGTTGTTGGTATTGTTTAACTCTATGAATTTGGTACATTTTTGTAGCTGCTGGTTTATTTTGGGGGGGGACTTTAGGAGCATGTTTTGCTCAACCTTTTATTTTTCTAACTTCCCAAGTTGTAAAATGAGGACTCATGGGCAGGCACCTTTAGGATGTTTGTATTTTGTTTAAAACCATTACAAAACAACCATGTGGGAATGCTCTGCCATTGTTTTCTTCTTTTCTCTCTCTTTTTTTCATCTAACAATTTTGGAGAATCTTCAGATAGGGTCAAACATACTTGAGTAAGTTGGAGCTTCAGAAGGAAAAAGTTGCTATCTCTGGTGTAGGCAGGGAATTCTGGTCATTTGAAAAGGAGAGTCACCATGACTCTGAGAAACTCAAAGAGGACTTCCCTAGGGTTGAACAGAGAGTGTTAAGTACCTTGAGTGATCAGATAATCAGCATGGTCAATGATCATTTCGACCAACGGAGCTTTAAAATGCTAAGAAAATTGGTGGTCAGCACACACACTAAGATTATATGTATGTTAAATTTCACAATTTATCCATTCTATTATATACGCTCATACTTTAAACATATGGTACACAACAAACGAGTTAATTATAACTATTTTAAATAAATGAAATTAAAAAGATTATCTGCACAAATATTTACAGCCACAAGACATTTGCTTTTGATGGCATCGTGAGTTTACAGAATGTTGCATTCTTCAAGTAGAAATACTTCACATGAGGTGATATCTTTGTTCCTGTGGAAAGTTTTTGTTTGTTTGTTTTTAAGCACAGATACCCTTCCTTGGGTTAGTGACACTGAATTACATTATTTTTGCTCAAATGTTGTGTGTGTGTTCACATGCTCATGTGCATATCTGTGTGAATCCTCACAAAGCCAAAGAGGTTGTTTGTCAAACTTTCTTACGCTGGATGCGCAGTTGGAATCCTGCTACTGTGAGGGCTGAGATCTGGACTCTTGTCCTCTGCAGGGCAGCAAACATCTTAAACTGCTGAATCTTCCCTCCTGCTCTAGAAACAGTTCTCCTGCCTTTATACTACTGAAGTAGCATTTCTATATTAATATATGGAGAAGTTTGATAGTTACATTAAGACAAATTTACTTTTACATTATTAAATAGAAATATTACTGGGCAATTTAGGTATTTATCAGTTGAATCAAGACTTTTAGAGAATTTCAAGTTTTATGCTTTCTCCTTTTACTTTACATATATTAATAACACTTTAATAGAATAACTTTCATGGACTCTTGTGATATACAGCAGATAATAAATTCAGTCATAATGTCTGAAAAATGCAGAAGAGTTCTTAAAATGAGACTATTGACTTGTAGGTGGTAGTATATAATAGTAAATCTTGACTGCTGAACATATTTCTATGGAGAGTCATCATGGACTTGTAATGGCATTTCTCAGACTTAATGCAGGAAAATAAGATGAAGCCCACTGGAGAATGATCTACTAATGTGCCTGTCAGCCTCTGTCAGACATAAGATGCTTGAACTCATTGTGTTGCAGCTGTCCATCATCGTGTATCTACTGTGAAACTTCACAAACAGTAGCTTCAGGATGCCAAGGACAGTCAACATCTGGATGGAGTGACCTCCATTCCTGCTTATAAAATAGAAAGATTACTTAGCATTTCTAAAACATTTTTAAACCTCTCAGTGGATCATCTCCTTAATGAATACATATTAATTTTAAACTTAATTAAGCTCTACTCCCTTTGGTAAGAAAACAATCTACTTTTGTCCACTTTATACTCTATGAAGTAAAATTCAACTGTGCAAGCACATTATATACCCAATTTACTATATCTTATGATGTGAATGCAATAATCACATTATTGCAATTCAATCAATGATGTTAAATTTTGTTTTCTTTTTTTTTTTTAAATTGAGTCATGATCCCTTGGAATGAGGATGGTAAAATCCACAAAATGCAGTTGACAAAACAGAACAGAGACCTAAGAAAAAAAGATCTGCTCTTTCTTTTTTTTTCTTTTTTCTTTTATTTTATTATTATGAACAAAGAAGTCACACTTTTTATCCTTGGATATCCTTATTCAAGGTCCCTTCCCCCTCCCACCACATCAGGTCATTCTCTCTTCTCCACAACTCCCCATCCCCTCCCTGGGCAGCTGCTCTTTCTTTTGAAGTTGGTTTACCTGCAATGTCAGTTAACACATTCAAAATCTAAAAATGTATATTTATCAGGTTGCACAAAATAGCATATTGGAATCAGATTAATTTTGATTCCACTGCTATTCAAGTCATAAAAATTCAGAAAGCTTAGGGTGAAATTTCTGATGCTTTTTGCCACAGAAAACTCAAGTTTAGTTTAAGCAAACAAATAGAAGGCATAAACATTCCTGTGGAGATGTTTAAAACACTCAAATTAAAATAAAACTTCTTTAAAGTACCTTTTATAAAGAAGGATTCTGAGAGAATTGTCGTAGCTAGCACATTATCAGCTCTGCTCATGTTCCAGAGCAGAAATGAAAGAAAGAGTTTGATATCATCTATATAGTAATTTAATTCATGCTTCTCATCCTTTCCCTCAGTGACTGCAAAATAATAATACTTATAAATAATTGAGGAATTATTTATAAAGCATTATATTTGAAAAACATATTTTAAAGCATGACTTAATGTATTCTTCCAAACAACACTTTAATGTCAAATTTATCTTCAGATTACAGTTTGTGTTTGTCTCTTTTAAAATAATTGTTTATGTATAATTTAGTAAAAACAATTTTATCTGCTACTTCTCAGGATTCTCTGAAATAAGAGCAATTCTAGTAAAGTACTCTGTTTAATGACCAGAAATATGTTTGAATACTGTAAGCAAAATTGGAGCTTAAAAATAAACCTTTAATGGGTGCTAGTTGGGTTAAAGTTTATTTTTCTACCTCTTCCATTTCTATATAATTTTGTATGTATACTAAGGATAAAATGAATAAAACCAGAATAATAAATTTAATTAAATTCAATTATAATCTGCATGTAGCTGAATAATATCACTGAAGGTTTATTATTGGTCAAATGGCTTTGACTACAACCAAAGTTTTCACCTGTAAGAAGCCATCCATTTATTCTAAGTATGTGTATGCCATTTATCCTTCTGCATGCTTTTATATGTATATGTATGCATATTCATTTTTCTTCATGTTATTATATGTATGTATTCTAGATAGGGTTTCTATTTTTGTGAAGAGATGGCATAACATGGCAATTCTTATCAAGGAACATGCTTACAGTTTCTGAAGTCAGCCCACTATTGTCATGATGAGAAGCATGGCATCATATGGTCACATATGACACTGGAGAAGGAGCTTAGAATTCTACATCCAGATCATCAGGCAGCAGGAAGTTGGACTGCGAGCCACCAAGCTTGGTTGTGAGCTTCTGAGACCTCAAAGCCCAAGCCCTAGTGATGCACTTCCTCCAACAAAGTCACAACTACTCCTAAAAGTACACATCTCACAATAGGGCCACTTCCAATGAGCTGATATAGGCCATTTTCTTTCAAAACACCACAGTATATTATGTGTATATACATCTATTCTTGTACAAGCTGTTATTTATATGTTACATGTATGCATATCTATTCTGTATGCCATTATGAGGAGAATAAAGGCTGTCTGTAGACCACGGACCATGGGAGCTTCTGATACTTATGAATCCTGTGTATATATTGGAGATCAGGTATTGGTGATATCAGTATGTTTCAAGACATTGACTCTTAAATACTTGGAGTGAGTAATGAAGATCTCTGAGTTGTTTTAGTCTTTTGAATGTATTGTTGAGGTTATGAAAACAAATATCGTTGGGTATCAATAATTATTTATGATTAAATCTACTTTGTTTTAAATTCATAAAAAAACCTTAATAATGTCTAGTGAAACAAAGTTTATCAACATGTCATGGTCTTCTGATAGCAGCCCTGTTATGTAAGGGTTAATTAAATCCATGATGGTTCCAGACATCAAACGAGTCTTAATGTTGGAAAACAAGTATCTCTAACTATAGCTATTTGAGAAATTCTATTACATGGTATGTTGTGTAAAGCTTTTCTACCATGAGAGGTTGCAATTACATGCTGATTTATTCAGTTTCCTTCATTAACACAAATACAAATGTTTTGCTAATTTAGGCATGTATCTTTATAATTAATTTTGCTGTATTTCTAAAAGCAATACTCATTGGATGATTAGACAAAGTAAAGGTTAGACTTACTTATTGCAAAAAGTGAAAATATCAGCTGAGAGAGCCCTATAGTTTTCTACAGGGACAAATAAAAAAAATTATAGTTGAAGTCATTAGAGATAACATAGTTAGGTAATTTCAGGAAGATCAGATTGTAAAGTAATTTGAAATAGAATTTCTAAATCAGGTAAATGTTTATGATTAAACAAGCAAATAATAAAGTAATGATTTAGCATGGGTGGACAAAACTTAGGGAAAGTGTGCAAGTTAGCCTTTTAGGTAAAAATTCCTTATGAGCTGCTATTTTACTATGAAAGAAAATTGCTCTCTACAATAAATCTATCTTGGCATTTCCTGAAGCAAAGGTATAGTTATTGATTGCTGAGACCTTTATCTTTCTCAGGAGAGACTTTCTTGAAACAATTATTTTATGTAAGCACATGGTAATTTACGGTCCAGCATGAGTCCTCCTGAATTGGCACAATTTTCAGTGGATGTCATGAAAATCCTCAATAATGTTGCCAGGGACTCAATTACAGCTCATCATTAGACAAAGACAAGAGACCACAATGCTTTTAAAGGATCATAGTATTATCAAAAAATTTAAAAAATGTAAGAATTGACCAGAATATGTTTCATTATAACTATGTTGTAAAAGAAAATAACAAAAATTAAGACAGATATTCAGCCAAATAGGACAATGTATAATATAATACAATATTGTACGAAGTCATAGCCTTTGTCTCCCAGCTTACCTTTACATTTAAAGAATGGGAGATAATTTTTGCAAAATGGCTTATTTTAAAACTGATACTGCCATTAACGAGCAAGAATTGCTGTGGTCACAAATTGGAATGGTCTAGATAGTACTTGCCAATGTAAGTGACTTGTAAAACAGAATGCAAGAAAATAACTAGATATAGTAGTTCAAGACAGACATGTCAAGGCAAGTTAAAGAAAAGCTGGTCTGAGACAGATACACCTGGACCTTTCTGAAAACTCACTACCAGATAGATGGATAAAATAATCCTTGACAGAGGGACACAGTAAGTGTTTTGTGTTCCTACAGAAAAAAAAAATACAGAGAGAAATGGACCCACAACCTCACTCTTTTTCCTTAGTTTTATCTCCTTTCTCCTTCCTTGCGTCTTATTGACAGAGTTCATATGGACCTGGAAGGTGAGTGTGCCCACTACTCACAGATACTGGAGGAGAAAATAAAGCTGAAAAAGGTTTAAGTTGGCTTTTAAGAAACACATAGAAAACTCACATGATAAATAATATGAATAAAATAACAAAAATAAGGAAATCCATAAAATTTGTAAAGTGTTTTGTTAGCTATTCATGCTATGAGAGAAAACATAACCTTCAGATGAATACTCTTATGCCTAGCTATTTCTTTGTTTTTTGCTATTCTAAAGTGTTTGAAAAACTAAAATGAGTAACCCATAAAGATATGATGTTTCAATTACACAAAAGATAGGTAAGTATGGGGTACCATGTACATATTATTACTGATGAATTAACTTGTGATTAAAAGCATATAATGTTTTTGCAGAGGATCTGAGTTTGTTTTGCAGCAGCATTGTGTTGTTGTTGTTGTTGGACTAACTTAGACAAAATACGAAGGAAAAAGTAATCCACTCAAAAGTATAAAGTATAAAGAAACAAGAATTTGTAGGTCAGATAAAAGGTACACATACACACACACACACACACACACACACACACACACACAAAAACTTATGAAAGGAAAGATGGATTAGACAAAATCAGTATTCAAACTCCTGGCAAAGGAATTAAGTCCATAAGGTAAAAAGATACTAGAATGGGAAAATAATCCATAACGAGAAATAAATGCTTATAAACCCAATATTGCAAATTAAAATGCCTAATCCTATAACATAACAGTGCCTATAGCACAACAGTGTTACAAATTGATAATCCAAGGAAGTAAATAATGATTAACAATGCAGATCACTACCTTATGTATTCGAGTTCAAAGGAGAGAAATAGTTCTCTGTGTGCACAGAGTCTCAGAGTCTCATTATGTAACCAGCCCCAATCCTGGTGCCACAGTTTCCTTAGTTCTAGGATGACAGATCTTATGTCCAGCTATTCCTTTGTTTTGCTCTTCTAAAGTGTTTGGAAAACTAAAATTAGTGATCCATAAAAATATGAAGCTTCAATTACATAAAAAATAGGTGAGTATTTGGCATCATGTACATATTATTGCTGTCGAGATTGCTTATAATTAAAAGCACATAATATATTTGCAGAGGACATCAGTTTGTTTTCCAGGAGTATTTTCTTGTTGTTTTTTGTTGTTGTAAGTTTGTTATGTTTTACATTTTTATTACTATAAGTTTTGATATGAATATGTGGTAATAGTGTTAGATGGCATACTTCTCATACTCACAAATTTTAATAATTATTATAATGCTGTGGTTTTAATGAGAAATGTCCTCATGTGTTTGAATACTTGGTGCCCAGTAGATAATGCTGTTTGGAGAGATTACGGAACATTTAGTATGTGGAGCTTTCCTGGAGAAAGTAACTCTGTCTAACTTAGACTAACAACCAGTTTCATGGACTCTAATACCCACTCAGTAGTATGTAGTCCCACCCAGATATAAAAAATGTTTTTACTATAAAATTTTCATGTCTATGTTAGCTAGATTCATAGACTAAAATACCATGTTATATGTATACATTGATCTTAAATTAAAAAGTAACATACTTATTAATGACAAAAGCTCTCTATCTAGAACCCTTTGAAATTTAGTCAGTGTTGGATTTTATTACAAAAAAAAGAAGTCATGTCCATATTAACATTCCAAATTATTTTATTCTTTCAGAATTTCTTAAAATGTGGAGATTAAGAGTATACTTAAGGGTGAGTGTACTTAAGGGTGATTTATAAACAGATATTTTTCTGTTTCTATGATGAGATATTCTGACAAAAAGCAAATCAGGGCGTGTTTCAGGTTACTGTTCCTGATTAAGAGAATCTCTTATGCAGGGAGCTTGTGGTAGCAGGAGTTAGACTGCCTGGAAGTCAGGAAGCACAGAGATCACATTTCATTCATGCACAAGAAGCAGAGAGAACAGGAATTGTATCCTGGCTATAAAATCTCAAAGCCAAATTCCAATGACAGAGTTACTTTCTCCAGGAAGGCTCCACATACTAAAGGTTCTCTAATCTCTCCAAACATACTGGGCACCAAGTATTCAAACACATGAGGACATTTCTCATTCAAACCACAGCATTATAATAATTATTAAAATTTGTGAGTATGAGAAGTATACCATCTAACACTATTACCACATATTCATATCAAAACTTATAATAATAAAAATGCAAAAAAAGCAAACTTACAATAATTAGACTGACAAAATTTTCCCTTTTATCACAAGCATCATTGTAGTCAGAAGTTTCTCTGTCCCACTCAGCTGGTCTTGTAGCCATTTAGTCTCAAATAATCCCACAAAGGCTTATATTTATTACAGGCTATTTAGCCTATGGCTCAGGCATATTAGTTGCTAACTCTTACTCTTAAACTAAGCCATGTTTCTTATCAATGTTTAGCCACATGGCTTGGTACCTTTTCTCAGAGCAGCATCTTATCACACTTTCTCTGCAACTCACTGTCACCTGTTGCTCTGCACTTCCACTTACCACCATTCTCCTAGTCTGGTTGCTCTGCCTCTACTCCTGTCCAGTTTCTTGACCAATAAGCATTTTATTAAACCAATATTTACAATGACAAATATTTACAGTATACAAAAGCAGAGTTCCACAGCACATCATATTTATCTATTCAGTCCCAACAGTATACTGAGACAAATAAATTATTGGAAATAATATGACGAGTTAACACATAGATACAATTAAATATATAAATACAATATTTTTCTTATTTCCCAGTAAACAAGAGAAATAATAAAAATAGATAGGAAGACATATTTTATTGAAAGTCTTAATGAAAAATCTAAAAAAAGTTGAGGGTATCTGACAGCAATATATAGAAACTCCATAACTATATTATTTCTGAAAATGAATTTGTAAAATGAAAAAGGATAATATGCTCCAGTAAACAATGGATTTGTACAAAGGTAATAATTCATAAAGGCTATTTAAGCCTTAATAGAATTTTAATTAAAATTCTGATAACATCTAGTTGAAAAAATTCAAATGTGTTTCTTAAATTAAAATAAGATTAAAACAAATTGGAAAAATTTCAAGCAAATTAAAGATAGATTAGTGATGATAGACACATTGCAAGGTAATACAACATTTTACATACCTATAGTAATTAAAACAGTGAGCACAGTGCTGACTATCAACCCTGTAAGATGTCAATGGAACTGAATAATAAACCTTGCAGAAGAATAATCCTAGTTGAGAATGACTTGATATGTTCTCTGACATTGCATTAGAAAGGCTGATTTTATCTTACATTTTGGAAGAATAAGGAAAAGAGATTATTCCCACTGATTTGGACCAGAACATCTCTGAGAGTTCCAGGCCAGCCATGTATGTACAGTGACATTCTCTCTCAAAACAAACAAACTACCACCACCACCAACAACAAAAATCATTGTTCCTGTTCTGGTAGTTTGTTATTTACTAGCATTAAATTGAGCTGAATAAATGTATTCTGTGCAGGTATTTAGAGTTGTTCTTACATACCATAGTCCTCTAAGAATGACATAACTATTGCCCCCTTTCACTCCTAAAACTCCAGTGATTTCTCAAGAGAACTGTACATGAATTAATCCACTAAGAGTCACTTATAGAAAGGCAGTGAACTCCATACTCTCTACTCATTGAGGATATGTAAGTAGTTATGGTTGCTAGGAGGTAAGGAATGTTTTCCTCAGTCCTGTAGCATTTCAGAAGGGTACTGTGTTCTCACCTTTAGGTAATGCTCCTGAGAATAGCCCTAATTAAGTTCAGGGTTTGCCAAGAAACTTTCTTTGAAAGTGATTCCTTGTCCGTCATTAGTACTGTAGCTGGGGTGAATCAATGATTATTCTTTCCAGAAAACAGCCACAAAATTCCATAGTCATAATATTTCCAGGTGTTTTCATTCTCCTATATCAGGTTATATGTTTTGTTGGTTGCAAGCTAAATCCATACAAAGATATGTCTGCGTTTGGAGTTGACAGAATTTTAATTAAAATTTTATTAAGATTTTTATTTAATTTAAAAAATGCTGCATATATGAATAAAATTCCATCATTTGCCTTGAGATATATAAAAATTTCCATTTTTTAACAAAACAACCACAATTCCTATTTCAATTGCTTTTTGAAAATCAGGATCAAACATTATATGAAAAAAGCAAAACATTCAGAATAGATAACAAAGAACACATACAGTAATAAAACTTTTCTCTAAAATACATGAAACATAAAAGGTAAAATCTAAAGCTTCTCAAGCCAGGCTAGGCTCAGCTACAGATAAAGAATGCACAGTAGATCACAGCCCAGTGCCCATGGATGCACTATGGCCACCACAAATTTCTGCTAAGCAACCCTTCTACAGACAAACCAGGAGTTTTGTTTTGTGTGTGTATGTTTTAAATCACTTTATTCACCCATAATCTTTTAATGAAAAAGGAATGTTTTTGCTTAAAGTCCACTAATGAGTGATTACATCCCCTGCTTATCTTTCTGGGTTTGTGAGACCTCACTCAGGAGGATATTCTTCAAATCCATCCATTTGCTGGCAAATTTTAGAATATCATTTTATTTCTTACTTCTGAGTAGTACTCCATTGTATAGATGTACTACAGTGTGTTAATCCATTCTTCAGTTGAGGGGCATCTAGGTTGTTTCTAGGTTCTTGCTATTACGAATAATGCTGCTATGAACATAGCTGAGCTAATCATTTTGGGGTGTGAATGTGTGTGTCTAGGGTATATGCTCAGTAGTGATATTGCTAGATCCTTGGGGAGAGTGAATCCCAGTTTTCTGAGAAACCTCCCTACTGCATTTCAGAGTGTCTGAACAAGTTTATACTCCCACCAATAATGGAGGAGTGTTCCCCTTCCTCCCCATCCTCTGCAGCATAGGCTGTCATTTGTGACTTTGATCTTACCATTCTGACAGACTTAAGATAGTATCTCAAAGCTGTTTTGATATGCATTTCTCTGATGGCTAATGATGTTGAGCATTTTTTCAAATGTCTTTTAGCCATTTGTAATTCTTCTGCTGAGAATTCCCTGTTTAGTTCTGAACCACATTTTTTTAATTTGGGTATTCAGGGTTTTGGGCTCTAGTTTCTTGAGTTCCCTACATATTTTACAGATCAGTCCTCTGTAACTTGTAGGGTTGGTGAAAATCTTTTCCCATTCGGTCGGCTGTCATTTTGTTTTAGTGACTATGTCTTTTGCCTTACAGCAACTTCTCAGTTTCAGGAGACCCCACTTATTGATTGGTGCTCTTAGTGTCTGTGCTATTGGTGTTATATTTAGGGAGTGGCCACCTGTACCAATGTGATGGAAGGTGTTTCTCACTTTCTTTTCTGTCATGTCAGTGTAGATGTTTTTATGTTGTGAGCTTTTTGATCCACTTAGATTTGAGTTTTGTGCACGGTGATAGGCTTGGATCTATGTGAACTTTTCTACATACTGCCATCCAGGTATGCTAACAAAATTTGTTGAAGATACTATCTTTTTCACTGAATATTTTTTACCTCTTTGTCAAAAATTAGTTGTTCATAGTTGTGTGGGTTAATGTCTGGGTCTTCAATTCGATCCCATTGACCCACAAGTCCGTTTTTATGCCAGTACCAGGCTGTTTTGACTACTGTAGCTCTATAATATATCTTGAAGTCAGAGATGGTGATGCCTCCTGAGGTTCTTTTGTTGAGCAAAATTGTTTCAGTGATCCTGGTTTTCTTGTTATTCCAAACAAAATTTAGTATTGTTCTTTCAAGGTCTGTAAAAAATTGTGTTGGGATTTTGATGAGAATTGCATTGAATCTTCAGATTGCTTTTGATAATGTTGCCATTTTTACTAGGTTTATCCTAACTATTCAGGAGCATGGGTGGTTTTTCTATTTTCTGATACCCTCTTCAAATTCTTTCTTCAATTTCTCTATCCCATTCCCACTCACCCCCAGCATCCCTCCATCCCATTTCACCGTCCACTCTTTAAAAAGTATAAGGTCTTGCAAGAGAAGTCAACAAAGTTCTACATATCAAGTTGAGGCAGGACTGAGTCTTCACCTCTGCTTGTATCAAAGCTGAGCAATGTATCCTTTTATAGTGAATGAGATCCAAAATGTCACTTCCTGTACTAGGGATAAATCCTGGTCTCACTGCCAGAGGCTCCACAAACTGCCTAAGCCACACAACTATAATTGACATTCAGAGTTTCTAGTTCAGTCCCATACAGATTCCCAGCTGTCAGCCTAGAGTCAGTTCATAGCGCAGGTCGGTAATTGGTATGGGTTTTCCTATCATGAACTTGACCCCTGTGCTCATATAATCCCTCCTCCCTCTCTTCAACTGGACTGGGATCTTGGTCCAGTACTTAGCTATAAATTGCAGCATCTGCTTCCATCAGTTGCTGGATGAAGGTTCTATAATCACAATTAGGGTGTTCATTAATTTGATTCTAGTGGAAGGCCAGTTCAGGTACCCTCTCCACTATGTTTGGAATCTTTGCTTGGGTCATCATTGTGGGTTTCTGAGAATTTCTTTAGCACCTGGTTTATCCCCTAACCCCACAAGGGCTCCCTCTGTCAAGTTATCTATTTCACTGTTATACCTCTCTGCCCCTCTTCCAGTTCTACCATTCCATTCTCTCATGTTAATTTACCATTTCCCCTTAAACTCAGACAAAATTTACTCAGGAGATTTTATCTATTTCTCCTTCCAAGGGATATCAAAACTGAAGTCATTTAAGAGAGAAATTAAAGAAGCTATTTGAAAATGGAAGGATTCCTCATTCTCTTGGATGGACAGCAGCAATATAGTAAAAATGACAAACTTAATAAAATCAATCTACAGTTTATGCAATTCCCAGTAAAATTTCAAAACAGATCTCAAAGGAATAATACTCAACTTCATATAGAAAAACAAAAAGCCACCACAACTGGCTTGATATAGTGGGATGGGGAAGGGACCTTGAATAAGGATATACAAGGTTAGAAAGTGTGACTTCATTGTTCATAATAATAATGAAAAAAGAAAGACAGACTTAAGGAAACACTGGGTAATTATCCCACCTATCCACAAATAGAATGGAAATAAAAATTGACTTGATGAAAAATAAAAAAAAAATAGAGATTTGAATGGGAATTCAATAGGACCTACTTAAAATAATTTTTTCTGTTTCGGATTCTTGCTATACAGTATTATTGCTATTTTATTGTCCATAGAAAAAGTTTAAGTGGAAAACAGAAAATATATGCAACACATGTTCATGAGTCAAGAAAGTAGTTTTGTAAAAAAAAAAACAAAAGGCCAAAGATAACCAAAACAATCTTGTACAATAAAGGAACTTCTGAAGGCATTACTATCTCTGTCTTCAAGCTCTACAATAAGGCTACAGTAATAAAAAACAGTCTGTTATTGGCATAAAAGCAGACACTTGGAACAATATAATCAAATTTGAAATCCCGGCTATTAATCCACAACCTATGAACACCTGACTTTTAAAAAACAAGCCAAAAATATGCAATAGTAAAGAAGTACCTTTGACAAATGGTGCTGGCATAAGTGGATGATGGCATGTAGAAGATTGCATATAGAACCGTATCTATCACCCTGCCCAACACTCAAGTCTAAGTGGTACAAAGACCCCAACATAGCTACAGTTACATTGAATCTGATAGAAGAAAAAGTGGGAAATAGCCTTGAACACATTGACACAGAAGACTACTTTCTAATTATAACACCAGTGCTAAAAACACTGAAAGCAACCATTAATAAATGAGACCTCCTAAAACTATGAAGATTTGGTAAGGATAAGAACATGGTCAATAACACAAAAAAAGCAACAACCTACAGAATGGGAAAATATTTTCACCAATCCTATATCTGACAGAGGACTGATCTCTAAATATATATATAAAAAATGCAAGAAATCAGACATGAAAATACCAAATAATTTAATTAAGAATGAAGTGCAGATCTAGAACAGAGAATTCCCAACTTAAGAATCTCAAATGGCTGGAAGACACTAAAAGAATTGTCCAACATTCTTAGCCATCAGGGAAATGTAAATCGAAGCAAATCTGAGATACCATCTTAAGCCTGTCAGAAAAGCTAAGGTCAAAAACACAGATGACAGGGGAAGTGGAGCAAGGGGAACACTCCTCCATTGTTGGTGTGAGTATAAACATGCACAGCCACTTTGGAAATTTGTAGAGTGGATTCTCAGAAAACTGGGAATCAATCTACCTTATGATTTAGCCATACCACTCTTGGGCATATGCCAAAGGATACACATTTATTCCATAAGGATATTTGATCAACTATTGTTCATAGCAGCATTATTAGTAATAGCCCAAACTTGAAGACAACCTAGTTGCCCCTCAACCAAAGAATGGGTGAAAAAAATGTGGTACATTTACACAATGGAGTATTATGCAGCAGAAAACAACAACAATAACAACAACAACAACAAAAAAAACGACATCTTGAAATTTTCAGGCAAATGGATGGAAATAGAAAAATTCATTCTGAGTGAGGTAATCCAGACCCAGAAAGACAAACACAATACTCATAAGTGGATATTAGACATAAAACAAAGAAAAACCAAGCTATAATCCACAACCTCAGAGAAAGTAGGTAACAAGGAGGATCCCAAAGAAGATATTTTGTTTACATAGAGGATTCAGTTGCAATTTTGTTTTGTTGAAGATTTTGTTTTTCCCTATGTAAACATGTTCACAATAAATTTTATTTTTACACCCTACTGAGCATTGTATGCAAATTCATGTCAGGATTTGCAAGTTAGAGGAAGCAAAATTCAGAGTTAAAGACTAGCCACAGCTATATAGTAAATTAGAGTTGTAAACTCTACAGGGAACCCTAAAATAAACAAAAAATAATCAAATTTTAAAAATACATAGTACAGACCTAAATACAAAATTCCCAATAGATAAAATTCAAATGTCTGAGAAATACTTAAAGATATTCTCAACATTCTTAGCCACCAAAAAATGCAAATTAAAACTACTTTGATCCATCTTATACCTGTCAGAATGGCTAAGATAAAATGTGTGTGTGTATGTGTGTGTGTGAGAGAGAGAGCAGGAATGGATATCTTCATCAAATCTCTCCCCTCGGTGCTCAGGGAACACTCTGAAAGCAGAGGTAGATAGTATAAAAGCAAGAGGGGACAGAGAACCTCAGGAAAATATGTTCCTCTGAAACAATCAAGCAAGGCTTATGTGAACTCACAGAAAATGGGACTGCAAGGACAGGGCCTTCACAGGTCTGCACTACATCCTCTCTCTATATTTTATTATAACTTTTAGCTTAGTATTCTTATGAGAAAAGTTTGTGAAGAAGTGGGTCACTGATTCGTGTTCCCTGCTCTTGGGGCTCTTTTCCTTCTGCTGGGTTACATTGTTCAAGTTCAATGTCATAGTTTTGCTTTATCTTATTTTACTTTGTTATCTTTTAGAAACTTTTTTTTTCCCTAGTAGATATGGAAAGAAGAGGTAAGAAAGGAATTGGGAGGAGTAGAGTGAAGGAAAACATAATTAGGATATTGTATGAGAAAAGAATGTATTTTTAATTAAAGGGAAATAAAAACAAAAAAAACCTACAAGTAAGTAAATACCCTACTGGAAATGGTATTTGGGCTTAAACCTTATACAGATTTTGTTTAATTTCTAAAGAAAAGTAAGATATTTTACAGCATTTTGTGCCTGTAGGGATCCTACAGATAGCTTACTTTTTTTTTTCATCCTTTTCTGTCATTGCCTTTACCCTTTATTGTCACACTACTTCAGTACATTCATCCCATAAAGAAGAAGTGTAAATTTCAGGTGATGGACTTGTTAGCAAATTCTGGTCACTTGAAAAGTAATAAATAGTCTTTCTCTGTCTCTGTCTCTGTCTCTATCTCTCTGTCTCTCTCTCTCTCTCTATATATATATATATATATATCTACACACACATATGTTAAATACACACATATTTATACATATTTACACAACACACATACATATATAGTATACATATCATATTTTCATATACACATGTATATATACATGTGCAATATATAGATAGATATATAGACATACATGTGTGTTTATATATGGCATATACATATTCATGTGTTTATATATGTATATCTAGATATGTTATAAGTGTATTTCATTTATCTATATATCAAATATCTATCCATATATCTTTATATATATGTATATATATAGTTCTGTGTTGTTTTCAGGAAGTCTAGTACAATAATACTACAAAAAATATTAATAAAATGTATGCATAATTAAAACATCCTTTAGTACTCTATGGTAGCATTGTCTGCATCTATTGTATCTTTAACTATTTAAGATAGAACTTAAGCTATCTTGAAGAGACTGGCCCTTGATCAATTTTTGCCTTCATCAGTTCTTGGTCAAGTCTATTGGAGAAGGAAAATATCTTTATCTATACTCTCTGTAAAAAACTCCTTATTTGTACACTTATGTTCAGCTGCTGATTTGTGTTGAAAAATAACAGTGCTTCAATGAATCTGTAATGATTAATGAAAGTAAAAGTGGAAATGCATGAAACATGAGATGATTTTTATATTCAAAGTCATTAGTGGCCATTTAGAGAGTTCTGAAAAGCCCTATTCAGATAGATTATCATAACAAGGTAAATTAATGACTTCTTCAGAGTTTAGAAAATAAACTTGATTAGTTAGATGAGAAATTCATTACCCCAAATCATTTTTCAAATCTCCATAACAAATTATAGGCTATGTACAGCTAATTTAGACTGACTTTGTGGTGACGTATTTTGACCTGCTTTTGTTTAACGAGGAAATATAACAGCTAAGGTGTTTATATATTAATTAATTAATGTTTGGTAGTCTATCAATCTGATCTTTGAATTTTTGGTAATAAAAACAAACAAAACCTCCACCATTACATATAATGCCTTAAAGTAGTTGAGATTCTTCTGGAAAAAATAGTTTTAAATAATTTTTTAATATTATTTGATTTTTTATATTGCACCATAATCTCCAAATTAAATATACCAATTCCAAAGTGTGATGGATTTTGGAGGGATGAATTAAATTGTACACCAATAGAATCCTTACTTATCTCTATTTAAAAGTTGTGCTCATTTAATTTCAAATGTTACTTTAAAAGATATTTTGTTGTGAATAACTTTTATGAACCAAGGAAAATTAATAAAAGGAACTTTGTTTTTATAGTAGAAAATTATATACATAAGATTAATGCATACTCATGTTTTTTCATTTAAAACAAGAATACTAAAATTGACTTTGGTGATATTTACATGAATTAGGTCTTAAGATTTGGCAGGTTTTCTTTTTTACCCTTTCAAACCCCGTTGTTCTTCAGTCAGAGTAATAAAATGAATAAACCAATAACACTGAACAGAATGTATATGGCATAGTTATCAGCAGATGATGGCTGTCAATAAATGTTTGGAAAACATAATATGTAAAGTGAGGTGATGGATAAGAAGAAGAGTGGAACATGATATTGCCCAGATTTTGCACAACTGAAATAAGCATGCTTTGACAAACAAGATGCAGAAAGTGGCCATGGCCAGTGTAGCTATAAGGGAAGGAGAGACTAATTAATCATGGAGCCTCTGCACCATTTGAGCATCATTCACCCTTTTATGCTTCTTTGTACCTGAATCAAAACTAAAAGGAGTTTGGGATTAGCTTGTTCACAGAACATATGCTTAACACATGTAAACTTGTGTAAGGGTTCAATGTTTTATGAGATTCAGTGAACTCTTTTATCCCTATTGGAGTCAGCACCTTCAAATTATATTCTCTTCCTTCTGGGAAAATTGTGGTAACTAACAAAGACAATATAAATCAATCTCATTTTTGCATGAAACATTCACCCAAGGTACAGTGGCAGCAGAATAGAAGAAACAGAAAGAACAAAGCATGAGAAAATGGACAGTATTGAATTCACAAAGTCATAAAAGGAACTATGTCTTCATAAGAGAAAATAGCAACATCTTCAGAATTTACATATACAGAACAAAAGTGGAAAATATCCTGAGACTCAGGACACGTTGAGGTTATGACAGAGGGCAAAATGAGACTTCCAACTGACAGCTGGGCTGCAGGCTTACAATGAAAATAGCTTCCAGAAGAGCAGGCTCTTCAAATGTCTAAGAAACTGAAGAAGGAAGAAACACGGGGTCAGGACATATCACACTGTGAGAAGGATTCATTGTTCTTATATGTCAGTAGTAAAAAAGGGTATGCAAAACCCAAGGAAACAAAGTGTATACAAGAACATCACAATGTCTATTTATAAAACAAATATTAAATGTGGTTATAAGTTTTCTGAATGAGTAAGAGAAAACTGTTTTTTTTTTTTTTGATGCTACAAACTAACTGATTCAAGATTTGTAATGTGGACTGTAAGGGAAAGCTATCCACCTGAACCTTCTAGGGGAATTTGCACCCTAAAAATTGTACACATGGGGTCTGGTCTGGAGAGATGGCTCAGCAGCAAAGAGTATTTACTGCTGATACTGGACAGTTTTATGTGAACTTGACACAAGGAAACCATAATTAAGAAAGTATCTCCATAAGATTGGGTTAATCTTAATTAGTGATTGATAGGATGGTGGTGGCAGCCCATTGTGGGTGATACCACCTATGGGTTCTGTAAAAAGCAGGTAGAGCAAGCCAGAAGAAGCACGCCAGTCAGCAGCACCCCTTCACGGCCTCTGCCTTAGCTCCTGCCTCCAGGTTTCTGACCTATTTGAGTTCTTGTCCTGACTTCTTTGAATAATATGGAAGTATAGGCCAAATAACATTTCTTCTCCAATTTCTTTTTTGCTCATGGTGTTTCATTGTAGCTATAGAAACTGAAAATCACTATTCTTCCAGAGACCCAGATTTTGGCTCCCAGAAATCACTTTTAGTGATTCACAGCTCACAGTTGCTTCAGCTTTGGGGGACCCACAACCTCTGACATCTATAAGCACCTACACTCATATGCACATCCACCTCCCAAATGTACATACACATAAATAAAATATTAAAATTAAATTATTATAAAACTTGTATGCACACAAATTTTCCTAAATAGCATACAGGCAAACCAAGAGACATTCCTAACCACAGAACAGGTATCAATCATATTAGTAAAATCACTGGCACCAAATGTGAAGATAGTCAAAAAAGAATGTATAGAAGAGGTGATATTCTAAACTTATTCTCTTGAATAGTAAGTAGAACATTTATAGAAAGTATCTAATGAAGATATGCAAGGTAGAGAGATTAAGAAACTATTTTGTACTGGTGGCCTCTAAGAGAAAGGTAAAATAACATACCATATACAGTGACCATAAAGAGGATTAATACTCTTAGCTTGATAGGATCTCAACTTAGTTATCTCCTCACATGCCTAGGGAATGCAAAGTGACTATGAACAAAACTGTTGTGTGTTTCCAGGGGCAGGTTTTTGTGTGGCATAAGCTGATTTAACTTGTGGTTTTCCAGTTACTCATGTTATTGTGTACCCTTTTATCTTCCTTGGTGACATGTGTAGTTAGTATTACCTATTTTCTAATCAGGTTGCTTTTAATGTCATTTATGTATCTTATATTATAGTCCTTTATCAGATACATTTCCTTAGCATTTTCTCCCACTCTTCACAATCATCTCATTTTCTTGTGAATGTCTTTCACAAAGAAGTTTTCAATTTTAAGAAAGCACAGCTCATTACTTATTTCCTTCATGGATTGTGAGTTTGATATTTTGTCTAAGAAGCTATCACAATGACGAATGCCACCGATGGTTTCTGCTATGTCATTGTCTAGCTTTAGAGTTGATTTTCTTGTTTCTTGCCTAATGAATTTTGAGTTTCAGTTTATGGAAGGTGCAATGCGTTCAGCCTCATTGTTTAGTTGAGACCTTCTAACTGCTCAAGACCACCCATTCGAGAGACTGACATGGTTCTATTGTCAGAGACCAGGTGCCTAAAATTGTGTGGACCTATTGTATGATCCTTTGAAAGATCCCACACTTTAAGCAGAATACAATACACTCACTGTTTCCCTTTAGAATTAAATTGAACTTAGTTGCAGAATTCAGTGAGAAATGTCACACTAGGAGATAGTGATTTTAAAAAACTGATTATAGTCAGTTTATTACAATAGAGTGATGTGTCAAAATTGCTTACAAATTAGAGAGCTAAAGTATACATTATATAAATTTTCCCTATCAATTTCTTTTCCTTGTTTTTAAATAAGGTCTCTTTATTTGGCTCTTGCTTGCCTGGAACTCACTATGTTACTTGGGCTGATTTTATACCCCAAACTCTCCTACATTATCTTTCTTGGTGCTAAAATTTCTAGCATGCTACCCCTCCCCGTTTCGTGTTCTTTAACAAGAAATGATAACCTGGATTAAATCTCTGTTAGAACAGTAGCTACATATGCTTGTCAATGTGTACATTATGTGATACAAAATATATTCTTCACATCCTTATGTGTACTGCTGATGCAGGATAGTTTTTCTACTTGTCACAGTCTTGGATTTCCTGTTCCTGATTAGAACAAAGATACCCGATGATGCACATCTATTTAGTGACTTACATTTTCTCCAAATAAAGAGGAGATGAGATCCAAGTTCATACACAGTTTTAAGCAATATGTTTTTCCATTGATTAAGTAAATTAATATGAAATGTTGCAATTCAAGGTAAAGTATCTGTGTATCTAAATGGTAAACGAATTATCATGAGTCTGAATATAAGTGGAGTAGTTTCACTAAGAATAAAATAGCATATTTTGTGTTGACTGGAGTCAGCAAAATATTTCAAGATATTTATATAAAGATCTAAAAATCTATTTTGCATATACATATATATGTGTGTGTGTATATACATATATATATTTATTTTCTCACTTTTTAATTAAAACAAACATTTAGCAAAATTTCACAAGCTTTTTCAGCACTGAAATATTGGTAATATGTGAACATTAAGATCCTGATTTGCATCTCTTCTGTATGTCTGATTCCAATCATAGGAAATGTCTACCATAGTACACTTTATCTCTCTGTATGTTTTTAAAGGAAGGAAGTCTTTCTAATTTGACACTGTGTACTCCTATATCAATGGCAATCATTGTTTTGGAGTCATAATACTCAATGGGTCTGGTCTGAAATGGTTCTCATGCATTCTTCTGCTCAGGACAGGATTGATGGGGAATCCTGCTCAGGGTTTTCAGGATCCTATCCAAGTATAACCATCTCTGCAAGCTCTCCTGACATGCTTCCTCTTTAAGTAATATCACTTCTCCCATTTTAACTTTGCATGTTCTATGCATAATTAACAATTTTCTTTATTTATTATAAATAAAGTCACATTTTCTATCCATGTATATCCTTGTTCAAGGTCCCTTCCACCTCCCACCCTGTCCAGTCACACTATTCTCCACATCTCCACATCTCCTCCCCAGCAAGGGCAGGAGGTTCCAAGGTCCAATTAAGGCTTAGTTCAGTATCCACTCCTGGCAGATCCAGTTTCTCCACCCCATCATCAAGACTGAGTCAGGTGTTCCTCTAGAGGTAGTGGGATGCAAGGTGCCAGTCCAAGGTGTTTCAGATCCCAAGCTGTTCAGTGGTTGTGGTTTGTGGGTTGGACGTGCTGTGTTTTTTTGCTTTTTTCTTTAGAGTCCACTAATGAGTGACTATATCCCCTGCTTATCTTTCTCGGTTTGTGATACCTTGCTCAGAAAATTATTTTCCAAATCCATTCATTTGCCTTCAAATTTTAGGATATCAGTTTTTCTTACTGCTGAGTAGTACTCCACTGTGTAGATGTACCACAGTTTGTTAATCCATTCTTCAGTTGAGGGGCATCTAGGTTGTTTCCTGGTTCTCGCTATTACGAATAATGTTGCTATGAACATAGTTGAGCTAATGCCTTTGGAGTGTGAATTTGCACCTTTAGGATATACACGCAGAAGTGGTATTGCTGGGTCCTTGGGGAGATTGATTCCCAGTTTTCTTAGAAACAGTGATACTGCATTTCAGAGTGGCTGAACCAGCTTACACTCCCTCCAACAATGGAAGAGTGTTCTAATTGCTCCGTATCCTCTCCAGCATAGGCTGTCACCTGTGTCTTTTATCTTAGCCAATCTGACAGGTGTAAGGTGGTATCTCAAAGTTGTTTTGATTTGAATTTCTCTGATGACTTAAGATACTGAGCACTTTTTCAAGTGCCTTTTCTCCATTTGTAATTCTGCTGAGAATTCCCTTTTTAGTTCTCAACCCCATTTTTGAATGGGTTATTCAAGATTT
The DNA here is from genome assembly GCA_004025045.1 of Sigmodon hispidus. Classification (NCBI taxonomy): domain Eukaryota; kingdom Metazoa; phylum Chordata; class Mammalia; order Rodentia; family Cricetidae; genus Sigmodon; species Sigmodon hispidus. Next base: position 56,003 of record PVIH01013424.1, read on the forward strand.
TGGGCTCTAATCTCTTGAGTTCTCTATATATTTTAGAGATCAGTCCTCTATCACTTGTAGGGTTGATGAAAATATTTTCCTATTCTGTAGGCTGTTGTTTTGTCCTATTGACAGTGTCCTTGGCTTTACAGAAGCTTCTCAGTTTTAGGAGGTCCCACTTACTGATTTTTGTTCTTAGTGTCTGTGCCACTGGTGTTAAATTTAGGAAGTGGTCACCTGTGCCAGTTCTTTGGAGGGTATTTCTTACTTTCTTTTCTTTCAAGTTCTGTGTAGCTGGGTTTATGTTGAGGTCTTTGATCCACTTGAATTTGAGTTTTGTGCAGGTGATAGGCTTGGATCTATTTGCATTTTCTATACACTACCATTCAGCTATGCCAACACTATTTGTTAAATATACTATCTTTTTTTCCATTGAATGTTTTGGGCATCTTTGTCGAAGATCAGGTGGTCATGGTTTTGGGTTAATGCCTAGATCCTCAATTTGCTTCCATTGATTCACAAGTCTGTTTTTATGCCAGTACCAGGCTCGTTTTATAACTGTAGCTCTAAAGTATAACTTGAAGTCAGTGATGGTGATGCCTCCTGAGGTTCTTTTGTTGAGTAAAATTGTTTTGTCAATCCTGGCTTTCCTGTTATTCCGAATGAAGTTGAGTATTGTTTTTTCAAGGTCCTTAAAATGTTGTGTTGGGATTTTGATGGGCAGTGCATTGAATCTGTAGATTGCTTTTGGTCTAATTGCCATTTTTACTATGTTGATCCTACCTATCCAGGAACATGAGCGATCTTTCCATTTTCTGATATTCTCTTTAATTTCTTTCTTGAGAGAGAAATTAACCATTTTCTATGTTGGTCATAACTCACCCTATGTCTAAGATTCTTCTCAAAGCTTCCTTCTCCTAATAACCTGTTACCTACCAAAGAAAATAACATACTCATCATTTTTTAAAAATCTCCAGGGAATGCCATTATATCTGGTTCCTAGTAGAAGTTCAGTATTTGTTTAGAAATAGATATATTAACATACAGATAATAGCTTCATGTATCACCACTTAAATTTTGCATTATCAGTTTCTTTTAATTCTGAGGTTAAAACATAAAAATATATTGCAATACAAACCCGCCATAAGATATGTTTTAAATGAGGTTTATTTTGTGAGAATCGCTTACAAAACAGAGGTTTTAAGAAAAGGTAAAAGGGTAAGATTGCAGCGTGCTGGAGCATTTCTAACGAAAGCTCCTCACCCACACACCGCCCTCTGAACACCCGTGCCACCAGCCCGGAATCTCGACCCGTCCAGAAGCCAATGCATCATCAGTCCGAAAAACCGCGCCACCAGTCCGGAACCCTCGCGAGAGGTCCCGGCCCTGCATGAGAGAATGTCTGCTTCCTGTCCTGGTCCTCTCTCTTAGAGGTCTACTTCCGAAGCTCTTTCCAGTTGACCACGCCCCGCTCGGCTCCAGCCCTCAGACTCGATCCGTTCACATGTGTAGTTTCTGATTTCCTGCTACAAAAATACATTTCTTTCTCTTTCTTCCATAAATTGATCTTTATCATGACATCATATGACACTATAGTATCTGGATACTATATACTATATAGTTGTTAAATACTGAGCAGTTGCCTGCAAGTATCTCTAGAAGTCTTTCATTACACATCAAATATGATGAATAACTCTTAATTTAATCCATCATTCAGTGTACAGCATAATTTAAATAATTATGGGAACAACTGATATTGTATTACTTATTTGTATTGTAGCAATCAGAAAAACTACAAATATACTTATTTTGAATTAATGTCACATGGATCTGAACATTTTTAATGTAAGTCTGTATTCTTGTTAATTATCATTCATGAGCAGTGGTTGGAAGTTAATTAACCCAATTCCTTTAATTAAATTCAGGATCCCTTTCATAAGCAGTTCTGATAAACCAGTAGGAGTATATGAACCTGTGGAGGGCTGTGCTTGTATTTTTTTTCTTTTGTTTTTATATTCACTTTACCGTTTATCATGTATTGTAATTATGTCTCATGATTTGGCTAAATAACTGAAAAAAATAATGTTTCAAATATCAAATGCAACAAATTAACAATATTATATTAAAAGAGTCATCAGGGCTACTCTTCAAATACTAAGTAACTTCCATGACTTAGGGGAACTTAGCTAAAAGAATTATTTTTTAAAAAATACCAATGTTTCTATTAACTGATACATGGTGAATCAATCAGATTTTCAGTCAGCTATTGAGTAGATGGACTGGTTAGCCAAAAATTCCTGTTTTCTAGAAAGTATCTAGATGTCAGCTCCTGCTGCTGCTGAGGGTATCTGCAAGGATCCCTACTGCGACCCCGAACTGAGTGAACTGAGCAAACCAACTGCAGGGGTCTCTGAGGGGCGGATTCGAACCCTGACCAGAGGACCGGTGCTCTCTGTGGCGTCCCAGCACACTCTGGAGCAGGGGGCAGCTGAACTCTGCACCTGGCCACACCCACAGCTCCT
>PVIH01013425.1:0-58499 GCA_004025045.1 Sigmodon hispidus
GGATGAAAAAAAAATTCAGAGGGAAAGATGAACACAAAGAAAATATAGGTGTAGCAATCTTATTTGTATTTCTTCCCTTGATAAGCCATGCCTATCATTCTTATCCTCTGTATAGTTATTGTTAACTCTTCCACATTTTAAATTCTTTTTACTGTGTTTTTTTTGATAAATACAAAATAAAGAAGAGAGAAAAAAAAAGAAAAGAAAAGAAAAAATAAATAAATAAATAAATAAATAAATGGCTTAGACCCTGAAAAAAAAAAAAAAAAAGAAAAGATTTCATACATCAGATTTCAACTTCTCTTTCTTCTTCCCTATACCATGATGGTTCCAAAGGCGCAGATTCCTCTCACTATTTCTCTAATCTTCCCTCCTAGGACAGGACTCTGCTGGATAAATGAATGATTAGATAGATATATTAGTAGAGTTGATCTAAGGAATAACTTTTCAGTTCCTTTCTCTTGGCTTTCAGGTTAATCTTACCCTGTGCTCTGTAGCATCTGATGGTAGTGAAAATTAACCCATAGGAGCTTGTCTCCACAGCTGTTGTAAGTGGATTCTGAGTGTCTTCCTCAAACCCATATTTTAAAAACATGCTCTCCTATGGGACACTGATTCTTGGAATCTTTGAGGAGTGGAATTTTATGGTATAGTTTTACATCATATGGGGCAAAGACTCAAAGAAAATTATGGGACTCATTTGCTTCTTTGCTCTTCACCTTCTTAGATTTGATTTTTGCTTTCTATCCATGAGATATGCAGTGTGTTCTTCCATGCTGTATCATAATGGTGTTGTGTTTCTCCATAGGTCCAAAACAATAAATAGAGTCAGTTATGTAATATATAGTTTCCAGCCCAGACTAGCCCCAAAATCCATACCAGCTGTCCCAAATAGACCGCCCACAGCTGCTTAGTCCCAAATAACCAAACAAAGACTTTTATTAATTACATGCTGTTTGACCTATGGCTCAGGCATATTGCTTGCTAGCTCTTACAACTTAACTCATTTATATTAATCTATCTTGCCACATGGATAGTGGCTTACCTGTACTTTTATATCTTGCTTTCTTGGCAGCAGCTTGCAGTGCCTTTGTCTGACTCTACCCTCCTTCTGCTTTATCTGTGCTCAGACTTCCCACCTGATTCTATGATTCCTTGCCATAGGTCAACATAGTTCCTTTATTATCCAGTGATAATTCATAGCATACAGAACGATATTCCACATCACAGTTGTGAGCTATGGGACAAAATAACTTTTGTTTCTTGATTTTAAGTTAATCATCTTACAAAAATTCTGACAACACTTTATCAATGATCTCAGAGCGTTGTGTATTTTTTAAACTTCTTAATCATCTATATTTATCTAGTATTCTCCATGTATTAGGCATTGTTCTAAGTTCTGCTCATTGCAACTTCCCTCAAGTAGGTATCATGATCACCATTACCTTTTAGATGAGAAAACTGAAATACACAGAAGTTAAAGAGTCTGCCCCCACTCCATTCCTACATCAGTGAGGAGTTCAAGCAGACTTTTATATCTGGAACCAGAATTACATTTATTAACCACTCAATACTGCAATATTTATTTCTAACAAATAATGCAAGAAGAAAATGGTAATTCCTGCCATTGAAAGTTTAAAAATTGAGTTTTTGATGGTGCTTTACAATGTTGATGACCAGCTGTTTGATTTCCTCAGTAGATCTGCTGCTGAACCAACCAAATTTTCCAAGTTTCCCACTGAAGTGGTGCTAAGCCCAGCATTTATTTTAATGTTGGACTTTTACCAAGTTCCTAATTATTCTACCAAATGATCTATGGATGTAGTATGACCATAATAGCCATTAGTTTTTGCAGAATAAGCCTGAATTAACTCTTCAGTGTCAATGTGATATCATAAACACCACCTTTAACTTTCAGAAGTGTAATTGTATAAGTAACAAATTATATGGCCATCATAATAATAAAACTCTCCTCTAGGAGAGTTTGTATTTCATAATAAAATTTTCTTGTTGTGAGAGCTTCTTTAAGTTTTAATGATGATTCCCAGTCTAAGTTTCTCTCAAAAAAGTAGTAGGATTCAGTTTGAACCAACATAAGGAAAATACTATAAAAGTCTTAAGTATGTTGCTGAATCCGAAGATAACTAGATTCTGAATGTAGATCTCTAGAACAAAGAATGACAATACTGTTAAATCTCTGAGTGACATTATCTCTGGGTCTTTGAGGTTTCAATGTTTGACATCTCTATTCATCAGATAAATGGAAATTAAAACCACTTTGAGATTTTTATCTTGTCCTGGTCAAAATGGCCAAGATTTTTAAAAAACATAAGAGGGGGGTGGCAAGAAATGTTGTCATGAATATGGAGAAAAAGAAATAATTATTCACTAGTTGTGGGAGTACAAACTGATATAATTACTGTAGAAATCAATATGAAGCTTCCTTAAAGAGCTAGAGTTAGACATATCACATTATCTAACTCTATCACTCTTGTTAAGTACCCAAAAGATACCATATCTTACTATAAAAATATCTGCTTATCATGTCTATTGGGGTTCTACTTACACTAGCTATAAAAGGAAAATTACCTAGATGTTCAACAAATAATGCATTTGTAAAAAAAAATTATATGATGGAGTACTCTTTGCCTGATAAGAAAAAAATTTATGAAAATTACAGGTATATCAATGGAGCAAGAAATGATCATTCTGCATTAGGTTAACCAGACCCCAAAGACAAACTTTGTGTGTTTTTGTTCACTTGTGGATGTTAGCTTTGAATATTAGGATACTCATATAAGTTGGGAGATTAGTAAAGGGACCCAGAAAAAAAGAAGCTAGAGAAAAGCTTTCAGGGGAAGGAAGATAAATTTCAGTGGAATAAGACCTTAGAGAGAAATAATAAAACAGGAGTATAAGGGCTGAATAGAGAAGAGAATATACTGAAAATTATTTTAAAAATATGGTTCAAAAAAGCCACATGGAAGCCCTCTACCATAAAAAGAGGTAAAATAACTACCTCATAATAGGGCAAAAATGTCCCTAGTAAATTTCAAATGCTAACAATTAAACATCCCAGTACTAGGAATGGGTTAATTCTTTTGGAGTTATTGGCCAGTAAGTTCCCATAGACATCAAAACATCAAAAGTTACTATCATATTGTTACCCTGTGAAATCCTGTTGCCAAAGATACCACACACTTGAGTCAAAGTATGTGTACATGGCAAAATCAAACTAATATTTACCTGGAATCTTCATCTCAATTTGTTCTCATAGTGTTGGGAGGTGCTATGTACACTCCTGGAGGAAAAAGAAATCATCAATCTGAAACAGCTGTACTACAAAGTACAACAATGACTTTCCAGATTGGTTAAATATGTATCTCAAAATATATCATGGTCAGAGGATGACTGTCCATGGCTATCATTTTTTTCTTTCACTTAGAGCCATAGCCAGGGACAAGCTTATTATGCATTGCTTCCAATACTAAATTCCTTAGAAGGAAATTGTGATTAATATATTTCTAGTCTAAATTGCTAGAAGTAAAGGATAAACAGTATACCTACTCCACAGATGTAGAGGATCTTCTTAGAGAAACTGGCTATGTTTGTCTAGGTCCTCCAAGATGCAGATACCAAGGCAAGATTAAACTAGATATGAGTGTGTGTTAGAGGGATTGGCCATCAGATATAAGGGTAAAGGAACCCAAGGAGAAGCATCAACCATAAACCTGACTACAAATGAAAATAAAAAGGAAAAATAAAGGAAGGAGAAGAGGAAAGAGTTCAGCTGATTGAAAATCTTAGGTTGGTTCTAAGTTCCAAGAGAAATTCAAAGGCCATTGGGAAATTCACAAGCCAAAGTTACTCATCAGAGCAGATGTATTTATCAGGGACCAGAATGCTTTAGAATCCCTGCTGAACTCATTTATTAATTAGATGGAACCCTTGGTCAATGTGGCTAGAACCAGCAAAGAATTTTAGAGCTTGTCAGTACTCTGTTGGTTGAACTTTCAGCGATGGGCAGTTAAGAGGCTCATTCATAATGATGACCATTTAAAGTGAAGAGTGGAAAATGTACATAGCTGGTTGGCTTCTGAAAGTGCCTCACTGATTACCCAAAACTTGGACAGAAGTTTATATTCTGGATCCAATAAGAAAGCAAGAGAAATCAGAAAGTTAAATAAAGAATGAGACTGAAAGCTGCAGTTAGGAAACACTGAGATGAATGAATGATTAGCTGTTAGCTATCTGCTATGCATAGAGGCCCAGGTTTTAGAAAAGTGGTGATGAGTAGGGCAGAGGTTTTGGCTATAAAGAAGACTTATGGCTCAGGAGGGAAATGACAGTGTTCTGTGGCAAGGATAAACAAAACATTAAGGATTCAGAGAATGAATACTTAACCTTGGATGAATACTGAACCATCAACGAATGCTAGTGGGCTCCTCATCATTGTCTAGGGTAACTCTACCTTCCTGTTACATTAGAAGTAAACAAAAGTCTAAGTTGGTAAAATGTCTCATTCAAAGTCAGGTCACTATACTGATGATTGTGGAGGAGTTTGAGAACTGACAGCCTTTGAATTCTCCCCTATGCCTGTGTTCTGCCTCTGACGCTAAGCATAAGGTCTACTGGACCAAGGCAATGATGGTTATTTGCTTTGAACCTATGAACAACCCTACCACAGATCTGGATGATTAAAAACCAAGCTGACGATAGTGCCTTTTAGAACACTTTGAGGGTTTCAGAACAATCAGGAAACTTTAGCCTGTGTTTTCAGAATCTGCTATCAGGGAAGGTCATCTGAATCATATCCATCAAATGTTGGGGATGACTCACTGTCAAACAAATCTCTTTTAAAAACTTGTCTTTATAAATACACAAGAAATCACTTCAGTTGTTTTTGAGAGCTTTCTTCATTTCCTTTACTTTCCCTCCTGGCCCTCATGCTGAGCCCACCAAACAAAAGACTCTGTAGTAGAGGTACACAAGCATCTTCACTGTCTACTGATTAAAATGTCTTCAGGTGCCTAGGATCGCCCAGAGCAAATTCCCTCCCCCCTCTTCTGTTCTTCTTTGGCCCTGTCAGGGCTGACCCACTGAAGCCTGAAGGCTGTGCTTCTTAGGGGTTCTGGCCTGTGGGGAAGTGAAAGAGTTGCTTGCTGGAACCAGTGGGTAATTAAAGATATGTATGCATCGCAACGAATGGCTATTGCTCAGAAGAGGGTCCAAGCCAATTTGGGCCAAAGAGAAAATATCCCCAAAGAGAAACTTGGAGCTGCTTCTTCCTTCACTGGGACGTCAGAAGGGTTTGGGGGATGCCTAGGGATAGGATTGTATTTCAGTCACAGTCCCAAGTGTTGAAGATTGAACCAAGGGACTTCTACGTGCAAGGCCAGTTCTCTATCACTGAGTTACAATTCCAGTCATAGGGAGGCCCCTTTGTACCACAAGTACACTCTCCTATTTAGACAAAGGGAGTTCAGCTCAGTACAAGAGAAAAGTGTTGGCTTATTTATTCTAAATCAATGTTCTCAACAAAGGTGATTCTGCTACCCAGGAGACATTTGGCAAAACCTAGATAAAAGTTCAGGTGTTATAGTTGGGGGATCCACTATTGTTGTCTATGGAACAAGGGCTAGAGAGGCCACTAAGCAATCTAACAGACATAAGGCAGTCTTCCCTGACTAAGAATGTCCATGATAAATTGTCACTTGTGTTAAGGTCAAGGGGCTCTGCTCTAAATATTGATCTAATTATTGTTATGGACTCAAGTGAGCTGTACCTCAGAGGGTGTGCAGTCCTCTTTCGCCTAGCTCCTCATTTCCAGTTTTGCTTCTTAATCTATTAAGTAGCACACAGCCCCTTCTGGACACAGACATGATGAAGACACAGCTGTCCTGTGCTGAATCACACCTTGTGTTGTGAAAGCTCTTATTCCAGAGCAGTGGAAACCGTGCTTTTTCTTATCCATGTTGCTCTTAGCAACCAACCTCTCAGTCTTTATTCAATTACTCAGTCTACAGTCATGTGCTTTTGAGCTACATGTTCCTCCTTAAGCACACTGTTCTCTTTTCTGACCTCACAAAATTTTCCACACTCCTGCTTTCACTCATGACTGTTTTCTGTTCAGCATTAGTACCCCTTCCCCTTCTATAGGGGAGCCTTTCTCATTTCCATGCGTCTGTCCTCCTGTGAATGTATCAGTGGCCATAACATCCTTTCCACTGTCCTCTCCCCTAGGAATCCAGAATTCTCTGTCATGTCACAAGCTAATCTTATAACACATTGCCCCTACCTCTTTTGAGTTTTTTGTAATACCATGGCATTGCCCTCTGTAGTACCCTTAAGGGTTTTCTGTTAGAATGAAGATTCTACTCTTGTTTCTTCTGATTCTATAATGGACTGGTTTTGGTTAACTCAGGTAATGCTGTGAGCCACATTTCCTGGAACATTCTTTCCTGTAAACTGACATGAAATTTGAAGGACAGAAGCAAAGAAGAAGGCATTACTTTAAGCAGGCCGCCACAGTTTGATATGGTGATAAGGGGGCAGGTGAAGAAGTAACCAATGGACCCTAATTGTTCTTCCTTGTTGTACTTTGTGTCTAGATCATTTTCATGACTGCTATCCTGCTGAACACTAAGTTTCCCAGGGTCACCAGCAAATCTATGGAGGTGTCAGGTATTCAGAGTTAATTACCACCCTTGCAAAGGGGCAACAGAAGTTTTCAAAAAAAAAAAAAAAAAAAAAAAAAAAAAAAAAAAAAAAAAAAAAAAAAAAAAAAAAAAAAAAAAAAAAAAAAAAAAAAAAAAAAAAAAAAAAAAAAAAAAAAAAAAAAAAAAAAAAAAAAAAAAAAAAAAAAAAAAAAAAAAAAAAAAAAAAAAAAAAAAAAAACAACCCTGTGAGCTACCTTTTGAGCTTCTCCTAAGAGAGACCATACCTTCTTCTAGAAATGTCCTTAAAATTCCAGCTTATTAACCTGTACATTTTGGGCAGCCTATTCAGTGGCTCTTTCTCTGACTCTCCAACTCTTCCTTGCTAGATTAAAACTCTATCTTCCTACACATCTGTATAGAGATTAATTTCTACAATGACTTTCTAAATTCTTTATTAATTATAGGGGTTGTGTTTTCTTGACCTTCAGAAAGTAGTCTGGGGAATAAGGTAGAACTGACCTGGAAGTTTCCCCTTTGGGACTGGCTTTTATATCAGAAGGTGCTGTGCAAGCTGCTGAGTGAGAGAGCAGCCTGCCAGAATACCTTTGCACCACAACAATGACAGGGCTGCCAAGACACCCACAGAAGTACAATTGCTGCTGCTTTTTTCTTGGAGCTAGCCAAGACCTGCCTAATTGGACTTAAGTCCCACTAGACAGGAAGGAATTAATGCCTAGTTCTGTAAATTTAGCAAACTACTGTTGGTTGGAGTGATCGTAGACCCTAGAGTAGAAACTATAACTATCACTTTCCTAAACCTATATCATTTCTAATTGGATTCTATATCCTTTCATTTAGAAGGAAGAGTAGCTCCTTCCACCATCAAATAAGCTTTGTTATGCAGCAGGTAGAAACTACTGCAGAAATGTATAACTATTCAAAATGCAGAGAAAGAATTTGGAACGTGGAATGTAGAATGTTCAGCCCTAACTGATACAACTATAAAATTTCATTTCTTCACCTAAGAACCAGGGAAAATCAATAAAGAAGGGGCAGAAAGACTGTAAAAGCCAGAATACTAATACATCTGCTGTGAGATAGTGTCTTCTATACATGACATAAAAGATGCATCCTTGAATTCAGCAATAGGGTTGCCTGAACAAGACCAGCATAGTGACACAACCAGTTGATATGCCAGTGTGGACAGGGCAAATGGCTCATGGTCCAATCTCTATATGAAAAGCTACAGGTGGCCAATGCCTGCTAAGAAAAGGAGAATCAATTTCCCCCATGATGAGCACCCACCTAGGTGGTCAGTCCTAGACATGTATATATATGACCAAGGCTCATAGGTAAATTGACTTAGGTTAGATACGAATGTAAATATAATAATTAAATGGATCATAAATTTTGAAGAAGAGTTGAATGGAGAAAAAGTTATCTTGAAAAGGTAAGCTGATCTCTATGCCTTCAAGATTCTATTTTGGGATCACTCTAACCTCTGGAAACTCTTGGTCCCAGTTGCAAAGTGCTCTTTCCAAGGTCACCATGAGATTTTTGTTGGTTAAAATTCATGGGTCCTTCAGGTTTTACTCTTACTGAGTATTTTTGTAGATTTTTGGCATTCATGCTTTTTTCTCTATTCTTTTTTTTAAAAAAATACTAAAAATTATAAAATGATGCTTTATTTGATGTTTTTATTCTTTGACACTTTTGCATATGTATATAATGGCTCTAGAATTTTTACTCCCCCTCTCTTGTCTGATCCTTCTTTCCAATAAGTCCACCTGCTTTCATGCTTTTTTATACTTTTGTATTTTAAATAAATATATACAATATGCTATATAATACTCTGGTGTATGGAAAAATGAGTGTTTTGGTCTGTGTAAGCTACTAATTTCTCTTTAACTCCTTTGCCTTAGATGGTTTCTTTCATTGATTTGAGTTCAGTTGACATCCATTTCTGGGTAACTCTTAAACCTATTAGTTTAATTCAGATTGCTTTTCTGAGATTCAGTCTCCAAGTCTCAATTGGATATTTCTACCTGTATAATTTTGGAGGAAGTCCAATTTTCTGAGCACTACAGGGGAGGTGAATTAATTTCAGATTCCAATTGGCCCTTAATTTATACCAAGATAATGAAGCTTTCACTCCAAGTACAATCACATCTCACCTCCTGACCCATCACTACCTAGGATAATCTGTCTTGATGGCAAATGGCCTTTGGCAATTTTTTTGGACCCATTGGCTTTAGTTTCATGAGCTGTAAAATGAGGATAATTATAATACCTACCAGGTAGATATTTTGTGAGTACTAGAAAAGTGTCTCACTGGCAACAAGTGCTTTAAGATCATTTGCTATCATAATTATTGGTGCTATTACATATCTTCAAATTATACTGTTTCTCATATCTACTGCCATTGCTTTACTATTGCTTTAATTTAAGGCATCAATTTTTTAACCATGACAAGAGCCTCCTGGCTGACATCAATTACTGTTTCTTCCTATAAAATTCACCCTTGACAGTATTTCAGAGCCAAGAATCTTCTCTGTACAAACCCTTCAATTCTCCAGGATCTGATTGAATAAAATACACAGTCTTTTGCTTGATTTTCATAATCCTGCTTACTTTGCTCCAACTTCTCCATTCTTACCTTCTCTATTTATATCTTAAGCATAATCTATGGACATTCTCTATGCTGGATCTTATTAAAGATATTTCCTACAGCATCATTCCCATTCTCTCTGCCTCTCTCTCTCTGTGTCTCTCTCTCTTTCTCTCTCTATGTATGTTTAATTTACTCCTTTTCCTTCAGTGGTTTTGTTTCTTTATCTTCCTTTGGGATATTTTATTTATCCAATAAAATATTTTCTGGCTTTGGAAAAATTTGTTCATTTTTAGTGAGGACCATTTCAATGAGTCAGTAAGATCATGTATGGCTCAATCTAGCCACGAGCTTTGCAAATTTGATAGTACATTGTTCACTGGCTATGTTCATTGACTAAAGAATCTACATCTATGTAGAAACCCTTCAGTTCAGCACTACTCTCTAAAATTTTAAGCATATACAGCAAAAATTTAGCACTCTTTTGGGCCAGCAACCTTGTGTCCAGCTCCTGAGTGTACCTACATACTTCACCATTGTGCCATCAGAAAAGCCCAGATTGTTCCTTTAAAGTGATGTTGTCCACATACTTTGTGAGTTTTCAGATGTTTGTGTCCTTGATGGCATGAAAGTTTCATGGATTTTCTTAAAGTGAACAAGTAGAACTAAACCTCTTGATTTGCATTTTTTAGGGTTTTCTGGAACAAAAGAGTAGTGAACCATTTTCTTAGGTCATTTCAGGCAACTTACAGAGCTCTGGTCTTAACTGACAGGCTACTAGTTGAAGTTTGTGTCAATGGTCCTCTTTCTGGAAAATGTCCTTTAAAACCTCATTCCTAACCTGGTTTGCTGGCTTGTGCTTGGAAACTCATTGTTCCAGAGACAGAAGCAGGAACATTGCTGGAAACTCGAGGACAGTCTGGGCTGTAGAGTGAGTTCCTGGACATCCTGGGCTGTAGAGTAAGACTATGTCTCAGAGGAACACAACAAAACAACAGCAGTGGAAAAACTAATCAACCCCCTTTAGAGCCATTCCATCTTCAGAGTGTATATCTAAGTGATAATGCTCTGTTCTCTTCACTAAAGTGTGAGATCCTACAAAGAAAGGGCATTGCTTTGTTGATTCCCAGATCTCCAGTTCCAATCTAAGACCTTAATAAATATTTGATGAATAAATGAATGAAAGTCCTTTGGAAACTCATAATTTACTGTCACAGTGAAGACTGAGACTTGGCAGGGAAAGGCTCTTTTATAACAGTCTCTGTGGAATTTATTTCAACACCATGTAAGGCTAGGAAGATTTCATCCTGTTTTCTACTTGCATATACCACCATTAACATTTTCCTACTGTCAGGGTTTGTCTGACTAATGTTCACAGGAATCATCTGGGAATTCTCCCACGTGGTCCTGGAGGCAAATCATCTTCTACAAAAGAATCCAGAGGCTTTTTAAAATTTTTACTTGTTTTTTATTGATAATAGCATTGACAACAGAGATAAGGGAATTTCCAAAAATTAAAAACCAACAAGCCATTACATGTGGATTTTAAAGATTAGTTCAGAAATAATCTTCCTTTTTCTAATTGTAGGCCCACCTCCTGTCAAGAAACTGTTTTTGATAAGTGCTTGCAAAATTCAAGTTTGACTGAACCTATGGTTGCATTTCAACTCCTGAACTCCCCTGAAGACTATATCCCAACAAGAGTAGACAAAACCAGGTTTATTCCTCCTCATGATTGGGTCCTAATAGAAAGGATATGGGTAAGACTAGAGAAAGACTAGAGAACATCACTAGAACATCACTAAAAAGCCTTAGAGTGTCTTTAGGTTGGAACTCTAATCCCATAAGGTCCTTGCTAATAATTCAAAATGTACTCCCTGGAGGTAGTTTGTTCTTCTGGAGAAGAAAGATAAAATGGTGTTTTCATGGGAAGGATGTTCAAAGGAATCAATTTCAATGAAAGATTCTAGCAGAGAATATGGCAGGATGGGGAGGTAAATGTCTATTGAGATCAGAATCAGAGAAGCTAGGATGAACATGAAAAATTAGACCATTGTAAAATAGAAAGACTGATTCCTAGACAGTAAAAGGAAAAAGTACAGAGATTCTACTAAGGCTACTATTGTTTTAGCTTAGTGGTAATTATATTAGTAACCACAGTTAAAACAGGATTATGATATTCTCTTGTAAACACTAGATATTGAAGAATTTATCCCAGGATACTTAGCTGTAGAGTCAAGGTGCAAATACAGAATGCTTTGATAGTATGCTGTTTTTATTTCTGCTGTCAATCAAGTCTGATGCTCAGGTATAAAATATTACTTTTTCTTTCTTGAAATGACATACAATAATCAGCCTTTGCACCACCACATGCAAGATTTACTACACCCTGTATTTATATATTGAATTATTGTACTTTACCCCATAAATGTGTATAAACACCATGCACCAATCAAAAAAAATGTAGCAAAAGAAGGGTCTATGCTCAGTCCAGATTCGTGAACTGCTCATTGTGTTATGGCAGACTTTCTTTTTGAACTCAGCCTCAATTTTCCTATTTCTAATTTGTATCAGGAATAGCTTGTCTTCATTCATCAACATTTTTCTCAGTTTTAGCACTGAAAATATTAGAAAACCTTTTAGTTGAGAACAAACTGGGAAATACTGATCACCTTGCCTTTAGCATCTATTTCAGTGTTTTACATATCTACCTACATAATTTTATAATTTTATTATTATTGTCTAATTTCAGGTTAGTAATGTATTTCTCCGTGACATCTTTACTCATATATCCATACTTGACTCTCATTCCCAAGTCTTTCCTTCATACTTTAACACCCAACTTCCAGCTGGTTCCCTTTCTTCCTGAAGCTAGTCCCAACATTTACTTTCTTATTGTGTGTATTCAATTACCCGCTGTATTTCTCCTTACTAAAGAGCTTTTCCCATCATCTCATGATCCCCTTCCTAGTTTTATGACCTAAGTACAAAGAGATATAAAGATATAAACACATGTAGACACACACACGCACACACACACACACACACACTCATGGGGGGGACTATATAATTTCAAATCTAGGTTTCAGTCATAGAGAAAACTGAATGTATTTTAAGCTGGCTTATTTTATGTAATATAATGATTTCCAGTTGCATACATTTTTCTGCCAATGTTCATTTCAATTTTCTTTACAACTATATATAATTCTATAATATATATGAATCACATTTTCATTAAAATTGCTATTTTTAAATTAAAATAAAATTACATCATTTCCCCCTCATCCCTCTAACCTATCCAATGTCTCCTTTGTCCCTGTAAAATTCCTGGCCTGTTTTTCTTTGATTGTTATTGTTATACATATATGCATAAATATATAAATACAATCTGCTTGGTTCACTTAGTGTTATAGACTTAATTTTAGGGGGTGATCATTCAGTACTGGATAACCAATTAGGGGGCTCATCCCTGAGGAAGACTATCTGTACATCCTGCTCTCAAAACTTCTTAATTGCCTGTATTTCTTTAGGAATCTGGCCCCAAAAATTTCTGTCATCCATGTTAGCAAGCTTAATGATATTGTTCAGGTTTTGTTTAAGCAGCCATATTGTTGGCATAATGCAGGTAGAACTTCCCTAACATTTCTAGGAAAGACATCTTCATAGCAAATTTTTTGGTCCTCTGTCTCTGACAATCTTTCCTGCACAATGTCCCCTGAGTTATGTTATATCAAGTTGGGTGGGATAATTTGTGTTCTTTATATTTTCACCAGTTTGACCACATTCTTTTTTTATTTATCCATTCATTGTTGGACACCTAGGCTGGACCAAACTGCAATGAACAGTGTAGTCAAAACTTAAATGTGCTAGTATCTCTATGGTATATTGCCTTAGGATCCAGGTGTTTTTCTAACAGTGATATAGCTGAGTCACATGAAGTTGTATGTTCAGTTTTTTAAAGAACCTTTTATACTTACTTTCATAGTAGATGTACAAGTTTATAGTCTCACCAAAGTGACTAATAGTTTCTCTTTCCCATACCTTTGCTATAACTTATTGTTTTTTTTTCTTGATGATAACCATTTAGACTAAGAAAAGATGGAAACTAAAAGTTGTTTTCATTTCTGTTTCCTGTTGTTAAATACATTGAACACTTTTGTAAGTTCTTCTCAGCATTTATATTTATTCTTTTGTGAACTGTTTATTCAGTTCGTTAGTACATTTATTATATTAATTAGATAATGTATTGTTATTTAATTTGTGCAATTCTTTATATATTCTATATATTAATCCCTTATTTTATGTATGTTTGCAGTGGTATTCCCTGTCATGTGAGTTGTCTCTTTATTCTGGTTATTGCTTCCATTGCTATGCAGAAACTTTAAATTCATGAATTTTCACTTGTAAAGTCTTGTAATTATTTCATGTGATAATCCCTCTACCTCTATATACCACTTTATTGGGACTTTTCTTCTATTCTTGCTTATCATGTTTTATTATTGTGTCCACAGTCCCACATTTAATGTGTCACATTATATCATACAGATATCTGAATCACTTAACCTGTTGTTAAGCACTTAGGTACCATTGCTGTGCCATTCTTGCATGATGCAGAGAAAACAGTACTGTTTTCAGGGGAAGGTCCAAGGTTTGCCTCTTGCTAATGTTATCTATTTTCTCATGAGTAAAAGTGGATAATGACAATATTTTCTCTGTAGAACTAAATGGACTGTTACATGGTTTAAATGGAACTTGAATATAAAAGCTTTGAGTTAATTTTAGGTCATCATAGAAAAGGTATTATCATGACAAAGACTTGTAGAAATAGTTTTTAAAAAAGTACTACAATCTTATTTCTGAAAGGAAATGTGTTTTTTGATACCATGGTACTAATCCTTCTATTGTTTTAGGCATCTAGAAGTGTGAATTAATTAACAAAGCACATTTTATATTGTTTTATGTCTTGTTATTATTTCAACTTCTTTGACTGTCTTTCCTTCAGCAATCACTTGGTGCTACTGCAGTCTAATTGATAGGCTTCTCTGCTTTGAAAATGACAAAATAACACTCTAATTTGGGGCAATTAAATTTTTTAAACATGATAGGATGAATACTTTTTGTATGTTTAATTGTTTTCTTGTTGTATATACTTAGAAGAAGTTGAGGTCTAGAGTCAAAACACTTAACTCACAGGTCAAGTATATATTGTCAGATGTCCATCTAAAAATATAGCAACAGTGTGTGTTCATAGAACAGGTTCCTATGGAGCACATTTCTCTCAGAAAACACTCTGACATTCCATTGTCTCCTTATGTATCTAAGTTGTCCATGTAGAACAGAAGTAGTCTTTTAAAAGTATTTATTTAACCAAGAATAGTTTGATGTTGGTTCCATATCATTGTTCTTTTCTTTGAACCAACTTCCTTCCTCTGCTTGTTTTGCTTGCCATGAGATATCTACAATATCAAAAGTTATAAAAGTTTATCTTCCTTCTTTATTTTGCTCTATTTATTTGAAAGACGTTAATTTTAATTTGCCATGTGTGTGGTCGGCTTGAAGTTTTCGCCACACATATTCAAATGCACTTATCTAGTGTGCAGGGTTAATAAAAATCTGTTGCCCTCTGACAAGCCAGGAACTTCAGCATATTTTTTACATCTATTTTATTTCCCTAACTTTGATCAGCTGATGGTTCATACCCACAGCCATTAAGTCAATAGTCCATCAGCCCCAAGCACATTTTTTTTCAGTCCAAGATGGAAGCTGAGATAAAGAGTGAGCAGGAGAGAGCATGGCCCCATGCAAATCATCTCCAAGGAGCCATTGTAAGCAAGATAAAGAAGACTTTATTATCTTCTTGCCTTTTATGCCCAATGATAAGAAGGATGTCCGTTGTCCATAACGGATGGAACCAAGAAAAACAGCCAAAATCTCACCTTGCATTTCTTTTTATCAATGCATCAACTTTATTCTGAAAATTTTTTGGTTTCCAGGCTAACAGTGGAGAAATTATTTATTCTGAGTTTCATAAAATGGCTAGATTGAGACTGGAATCTCCGTTCAGCTCTGAAATATTAAGGGTAAATTAAAACTATTTTAAGTTTGGTGTCAACCAATAATCAAATTGAGAGCAGCTAAGGATGATATGACAGGAAAGAAACTCAACTGTCCATCTGTTTGGGAGAGGTTATTTTCTAGAGAAAACCTCCCAATTCAATGGGTACTCATTATACAATAGAATATCCAGAAACAAAAGCATTAAAACATTAGTGTAAACAGTGGAGATGCAAAGGAAAGGTCAAATGGTAAAATGATACTGACTGAATAACTCTTTCTAAATACAGCTGTTAGACTCTACTCTGACAGAGTCTCTGGGGCAAAGAGGATGATGGGTAATCCCAGGTGGATACCTTGAGGCCCAAAGAAAGGAAATAATTTGTCTTGATATAATTGTCTATAATTGTCAGCAATTATAGATGCAATCAGGATTAAAATTTATTCAGTAGTGGCCTGTCTGTGTCAACAATGCCAAACATATGCATTCCAGAACTGGGAGGAGAACAGGTAGAGGCTTGGGCACTTTCTGCTTTTGTTTGTTTTTGTTTTACAGTGCAGAGTACTGAAGCCAGTGCCTTGCACAGGTGGAAGGCATGTGCTCATTCACTGAGCTACTACTACTACTTAGAACTTTATGGGCTCTTCAAAATGGAAATAAATTTGGGAAGATACAAATATCCATGAGGTACAACATTACCCCAGAAAGGAGATGATTTTCCTATATTTTACTGTCAAAATGAGCTTTAGAAGCTTTCCTAGATCTGTATAGTCTACTGTACAAAATCAGTTAGTACTGGCTCAGGGGCAAAATGGTGAGATCTAAGACTCCTTTCCCAGGAGTTGGGCTGGTGATGTGGTTATTGGAGTGACTTCAGAAGCTCTTCCCTTCTGCTTCGCACCATCTCTACCACTTCTCATGTTTTAAAAATTTTAAGTTTTTAAAATTTGGACCTTATGCATGTAGAATTGGGTTATTTGTAGTCCATCATTTTTTATTTACTCTCATCATTGATCGAACTATGATCTTACTTTTTTCACCTTGATTAATTTTTTTTAAAACTGTGCTTTTAAATGTGTCCATCAGCATAGACAGCAGGTATTGTCTAATACCTGATTCTGATTATTCCTTCCTTCCTTCATTCTTCTTTTTATCTGTATTTATTTGTAACAAGCATTATTTAAATTTAGTTATGCTTAACTTCACAAATAATATCATATGGTTTATAATATCCAAATTTGCTATTTTTACTTAAGATTATATTGTCAAAGGGGTAACTTCACATAGAGGAAATCTGTCAAACACCACTTAGAGAACTGCATCAGCTGTGGGACAAATCATGTGCTTGATATGATGCAATAAAAAGAACATAGCCAGCTGGGTGTTGGTGATGGATTCCTTTAATCTCAGCACCCAGAAGGCAGAGGCAGGCAGATTTCTGTGTTTGAGGATGACCTGGTCCAAAAAGTGAGTTCTAGGACAGCCAGAGCTATTACACAAAGAAACCCTCTCTCTATCAAATCAAAAACCACAGCCCCACTACTGGAAGAATCTTGGCTAAGATAAATAATCTTAATCATAATAAAGAATCTGGATAAATTAATATTTGCCAACATTCTTTGAAATAATCTATGGTAACCTTCAAAGGCCTAAAAGTTACAAAACAGCCAAATAAATATGGAAGAAATGTTTTAAAGGAAGAAAACTAATGAGAAATGATTAGTAAGTGCCCTGAAATAGAAATAGACTCTTTTGCCCTGAAAGGTATTTGGAAAAAACAGACACAACTTCATCAGGATTTGAGCATCCTGTGGTGTGGTTAGATATCAGTGCTACTTTCCGATTTTTTTAGTGTCATAATATATCCTAGAGAATACCTTTGTTTGTGGAAAATATACCCAAAAATGTTCTTTGTAGGTACATCACCAGATTAGTAAATTGTTTTCAAATGAAAATAGAAAATTATTTAAAATACATTTTCAAGTTTTCTATAAGTTTGTGAAAAAAATATATTGTCAAGCTTCATCCAGATCTTATATCACCATTGTTCATATATTTTTGAGTTATGTGTAACATTTCATTAAAGTTTGTCTACTCATTGTCATCAAGGGCCAGTGGAGATTGTTTTTCTAGTTTTACTATTGTGACAAGTCCTATTGTGAGGTGTATATTATATGTTTATTGGTAATTTCTCTCAGTTATTTACTTACTGAAATTTCCACGTCACAACCTGTGTTGGTTTTCTCTGCTGTAACAAGCTACCACACACATGGGAATTTAAAAGAACACATAGTTATTATAATCATGAAGATTTAAAATGAGATGTAAGGGGCTTACATCAATGTGCTATACAGTAGTTCTTTCTGAGGGGTCTAGAAGACACTTATTTCTTTGCTTATTTCAAATGCCTAGACCCCTTGTATTCTCTAGCATGTGGTCCTTTCCTTGGTTAACATTGGTCTCACATCATCAGTCATATCACCATCTCCTTTGATGTTAATCCTCTTGTGTGTCGCAATTACTGCCTAACAATCCAGAAAATCCACTAGTGAACAAATCCCCTTTGCCCTAAAAATAACCTTCACAGACTCTGTGGACTAGGATATGGACATACTTAGGCCCTACTCAGCCTGCTGTGTAAGTTGTGAAAATGTTTACTTTTTAATCTGCTTGGAATGATACTGTCACAATCTTTCCTTTGAACTATTAATGGACTACTTTTATGTGGCAAATATTCTAAAGAGAGATACAACTATTCCCTTATTTATGGAATATTTGGACTAACTTTCAGTATCTCATGCCTACTGTTTTCTCTACTCTTTACAATTCTGCAAGTACTGTTAGATTTAATCATAAGAAATTGTTGGTAGTAGGTTATCTTTGAGCCACAATGACAATATAACCATTTTTTAAGACAGGCTCATTCTCATATAATTCATGATGGCCTCAAATTTGCCAAGCAAATATGACCTCTGTGACCTTGAATTTCTTATTCTCTGGCTCTGCCTCCCAAATGTTGTGACTATAGATGTTCACCAAGATTCCTGGTCAACATTTTCATATTTTCTAAATCACTATGACATCTCCATTGTGTATAGGAAGAAATAGGCTTGAGGTGGTGGGTAACCATTAGTTTGTGCAATTCATAACCATCAAAGCTAAATTGAAAGCAAAGCTTTTTGATATTTTAGGATAGTCCTTTTACAAGATTATTTGGGAAAGCTGTGGGCATGGCAGTCACTAAGTGATCTTTCTGCAATCACATCCTGGTTAGCCAAGATATGGAAACCACATCCATATAGTCCAAATATGACTTCAGAGGCAATGACAAATGGAACTCAGCATCATTCTGTGTCTGAAAAAGAAATGTTTATTGCTGGAGTAGGAAGACATTGGTTGATATCTCAGATCAAGAGGTGGAGCTGTGTAGTTTAAAAAACAAACAATGTATATGTAGGAGGCATCACAGCAGCCATAACCTGAAAAAGGCAAAGTATATGCTGAGGGAAGAACATTTTTTTCCAGCTATCTGAAAATTATGAAGAAATTCAGATCAGAATAGAACATTATTGCTTAATACTGGTGGCAAGGAAATTCAGCTATATCCAGCCTTGATTCCTTCCCAGAATGAACTGGAGACCAGACTCTGCCCAATTTCAGCACGTCATTTTCCCTCTCTTATGATCTGTTTTCTCATCTTCCACATCAAAGGATTTAATTAACTGACTTGTCAGCTGTCACCCAGTTCTGATAATCTTAGTGCTCTTCAGAACATAGAAGGGGACTAAAACTATGTCATTTTTAAAGGCAAAGGTGTTGTCTTCCCTCCCATCCACCTCACATTTTGAGGAGATATGGTACAAATATGTCATTTAACTTTTTGAGACACATAATCTTTAGAGTAGAGGGAATGTTACCTTCAAGCAAAATTCCAAGTGCTGCATAAACTATGCCACTTATAATAGTAACAAAAAGGAAGTGCCCAGAAATAAACTTAAAGAGATACATGAGACTTGTATGATGAAAGTTTAAGATCCTTTTGAGGAATTCAAAAAGAATCGAACAAATAAAAAAGGCAATTTTCAAAAGAAAAATACTGCCTCAAAAAGATATCACTCCAGGGTAGGTAAAGGTGAGAAACAATCCCCTTGATATTGTTGATTAGGGATATATGTATTATATATAGTATATAATAATATATATTAGCACTAAAGTTTATTTGGAAAATGAAAATATATGCATTTATGAAAATTCCCGGAAACAAGAAGGGGTAGGCAACAAAAGCTGCACGTATAAAATTGCTAGAACTTGTTCAGCTGTGTGCATGGGGGAGAAGATAAGAGTTCATTTAGGTTCAGAGCAGCCCCTTATAGTCAGTCTGTCATGGCAGGGAAGTCTTGACATCAGTAGCTGAAGGTGGCTGGTCACATTATACCCTCAATTAGGGAGAAAGAATAATAAATATCCTTCCCAGCCTCCTCCCTTTTATAGCCTGTCCAGAGGCACAGCCCATGGAGTGGTATTATCCACATCTCTTCTCACTTTTATCAACCCAGCCTAGAAATCGCTCCCAGATCTGCCCTGAGGTTTGTTTCCATGGTGTTTCTAAGTGCTGTCAAGCTGACAGCTAAGATTAACCATCACAAAAGGCTTATAATTAAAATCATGTGATTTTGACTATGACTAGAAAAATGATCCATGTAAAAATTAAAAGTTTTAAAATAATCCTAAAAATGAGAAGTTAATAAAAATTAAAGTAATTATAGCTCAATTTTGGAATATATTCAATAATTTAGTTAATGAGTTTATTAATAATTTGAGTGAAATAGATATATAAACTATTTACCACAGTAAAAAGCAATCATCTAACTACAAAAAGTAAAATATGGATATTAGAAAGAATGATGAGTTACAGAAAAATGTATCTTTAATTTTTAAAATCCCCAAATCTAAATAATAAAAATTTTTTGTTGGTTAAAAAATCAAGTTTGCAGAAACACAATAAGAAAATAAACAGAAACCTAAAAATATGTAGCTCAGTGACAGAAATGTTCTCCAGCATGTGAAAAGCTCAGAGTTTGATTTCAGCACAACAAGAATGAGTAAGCAAACTAACAAAATAAAGCAAAGAACAATCAAGAAAATATTTTCAGGTCATAAAACAAAGGGCTAATTTTTCTATCCCATAAATAATTCTTACAAATAATTTTTCAAAAATATAAAACAAGGAAGAATGAAGCTCATAAAGAAGCTATGGAAAACACCACAACATCTCAGGTGTGTGAGAGAGTATTCATCATTATTAATTCATAACAAGAAAAAATGCATATCTGCATCCTCATAGACAGACAGACACCTTCGAAACACAGACCTGTGTCCAGAGTAGAATAAGAGGTGGGATTCTAGCTCCTGGCCCACCTAGAGAATCCCTCTTTGGGGCTGAGATCACACTCATGGTTCTGACCTCATGCTCTCGATTGGCAGTCAGGCACTACTCTAAATCTGGGAGGTACCTTCCCTATTGATCTCTACAGACACATAGCAGGAGGGACCACCCACGGTCAGGCCCTGCCTCCAGGCAAGCTATGTCATCATAGACAGACATATGTCTTTGAAACGAATACACATGTCCAGAGCAGACTTAGAGATTGTACAGACACTGTGTTCAGAGCAGACAGGAGACACACAAGCCTTCTAGCCACAACTGAAAAGGAGCTAACTAAGAGTGAACTATTGAAGCAATGGACAGATGCCAGTACTACAATACATGTAGCAATATAAAGAACAACAAGGCAACACCAGAAGAAACTGGTGGTTCTAAAACACCAAGACCTGAACAGAGCAATGAAGAGAAAACAGAAGGAAACAACAGGAAAAACACCTTTATAAAGATTATTGAAGCCATCAAAAAAGGTTATAAAAAATTTCTTTAAAGAAATAGAAAAAAATACAAAAAAAAAGTTGGAAGAGATGAACAAATCCTTGAAAGAAAACCAAGAAAAGAAAAAAAAAACAAAAGGAAGAAACATTCTAGGAACTAAAAGTTGAAATAGAAGCAATAAAGAAGGCACAAAATGAGGCAAAGGTAGACATAGAAAATCTGGAGTAACAAACTAGAACTACAGATAGAAACATAACCAACAGAATCCAAGAGATATATGAGAGAATCTCTGAAGTGGAAGACTCAATAGAAGAAATAGATACATCAGTCAAAGAAAACACTAAAACCAAAAAAAGCCATAACACAAAATGTTCAGGAAATTTGGGAAACCATGAAAAGATCAAATCCGAGAATAATAGGAATAGAAGAAGAAGAATTCTAGCTCCAAGGCACAGATAATGTATTCATTCAAATCATAGAAGAAAACATCCCCAACCTAAAGAAGCAAATGCCTATAAAAATACAAGAAGATTACATAACACCAAATAGATTATACCCCAGCAAAAAGTCCGCTTACCATATAATAATCAAGCCACAAAACAACCAGAACAAAAAGAAATTTAAGAGCTTCAAAAGAAAAGGCCCAAGTTATCTATAAAGGAAGACTCATCAGAATAACACCAGACTATTTAATGAAAACAATGAAAGTAAGAAGATCCTGGTCAGAAGTTATACAGACACTAAAAGACCATGGTTGCCAACTCAGACTACTTTACTCAGCAAAACTATCAATCACCATAGATGGAGTAAGCAAGATATTTCTTTTTTTTTTTTTTTTACACTTTTTTCCTTTTAAAAAATTTATTTATTTATTTATTTATTTATTTATGAATAAAGCCATATTTTTATCTATGTATCCCCTTGTTCAGATTTCCTTACACCTCCCACCCCTCCCCATCACTAACTCTTCTCCCCATCACTTTATCTCCCCCCTCACCAAGAGCAGTAGGTCCCAAGATCCCAAGGTGGCTTAGTTCAACATCCACTCCAGGTAGATCCACTTTTCTCATCAAAACATCAAGATTGGGTCAGGTGTTCCTCTGAAGGGAATAGGCTCCAAGGTTATCTGTCCAAGGTCTTTCAGATCCCAAGCTAAACAGTGGTTGTGGTTTGCAGCTTGGACATTCTTAGTTTATAGAGCTACAGTAATAAAAACAGCCTGGTACTGGCATAAAATCAGACTTGTGGATCACTGGAATTGGATGAAGACTCGACATTAAGCCACACACCTATGAACATCTGATCTTTGACAACGAGGTCAAAAATATTCAATGGAAAAAAGATAGTATCTTTAACAAATGGTGTTGGCATAGATGGATGGTAGTTTGTAGAAAAATTCAAATCGATCCAAACCTATCACAAACCTGCACAAAACTCAAATCCAAATGGATCAAAGACTGCAATGTAAACCCAGCTACACTGAACTTGATAGAAAAGAAAGTGGGAAATACCCTCCAACAAATTGGCACAGGTGACCACTTCCTAAATATAATACCAGTAGCACAAACACTAAGAACAACAATCAACAAGTGGGACCTCCTGAAAATGAGAATCTTCTATAAAGCCAAGGACACAGTCAATAAGACAAAATGACAGCCTACAGAATGGGAAAAGATTTTTACTAACCCAACAAGTGACAAAGGACTCATCTCTAAAATATATGGAGAACTCAAGAAACTAGAGTCCAAAGCCCTAAGTAACCCAATTAAAAATTGGGTTCAGAACTAAAAAGGGAATTCTCAGCAGAAGAATTACAAATGGTTGAAAGGCACTTGAAAAAGTGCTCAACATCCTTAACCATTAGAGAAATGCAAATCAAAACAACTTTGAGATACCACCTTACACCTGTCAGAATGGCC
Organism: Sigmodon hispidus; assembly: GCA_004025045.1. NCBI lineage: Eukaryota > Metazoa > Chordata > Mammalia > Rodentia > Cricetidae > Sigmodon > Sigmodon hispidus. The sequence goes on from PVIH01013425.1 coordinate 23,123, forward strand.
AAGATTAACAACACAGATAACATCCTATGCTGGAGAGGATGCAGACCTAGGGGAACACTCATCCATTGTTTGTGGGAGTGTCAGCTTGTTCAGCCACTCTGAAATGAAGTATGGTGGTTTCTCAGAAAATTGGGAATCTATCTCCCCAAGGATCTAGCAATACCACTATTTGGCATATACCCTAAAGACACACATTCACACCCCAAAAGCATTTGCTCATCTATGTTCATAGCAGCATTATTCATAATAGCAAGAATGTGGAAACAACCTAGATGCCCCTCAACTGAAGAATGGATTAACAAGCTGTGGTATATCTACACAATGGAGTACTACTCAGCAGAAAGAAAAAATAGCATCCTAAAATTTACAGATAAATAGATGGATTTGGAGACTATCCTCCTGAGGGAGGTATCACAAACACAGAAAGATAAGCAGGGGATGTACTTACTCATTACTGGACTTTATACAAAAAGCAAAGAATACCCAAGCTGCAAATCACAACCACTGAATAGCTTGCCATCTGAAGAACCTTAGATTGGCACCTTGGAATCCATTCCCTCCAGATGAACACCTGACTCAATCTTGATATTAGGATGAAGAAATTGGACTTGCCTGGAGTGAATAATGAACTAATCCACCTTGGGACCTCCTGCCCTTTCTGGGGAGGGGATGAGGGGATGGGGAGAAGAAAGAGTGACCGAGAGGGTTCAGAGGGGAAAGGGAGTTTGAACAAGGTTATACATGGATAAAAAATGAGAATTTATTCTAAAAAAAATTTTAAAAATCTCAACTAGGAATTAGTAAAATTAGGGCATAAATAAAAAAAACCAGAATCTTATTTTTAGTCATCCAGCATCTCTTACAGAATAAGAACTTTTTACTGCCTGAATCACGATAATATGTACATGTTAAAAGAACAGGCACTAAATACACTCAAAGTATGGCCACTGTACAGGACGATTACACAGCTTTGTAAAAGAATATTGCTATTGAATTAGAAGAAAATAACCATATTTTTATTTTGAAATGAATTTGTAGCTAATACTTATGACTCAAAAGTTATACATTTATAGGGTGTACTTATGGTATGTTGATATATGCTTATATTGAATGATGTTTACAATGGGTTAAATGTATCTATTATCTCTTCATACATTACATATTTGTCATCTCTTCATAGTCACTCCTAATTCTGAGCACTTTACAGTCATTCTTGTTAGATATGGTCATCTTATTTGTTTTTGCAACATTGCACCAAAAGGTCTTATTCAGAGTACACATTGAGTGGTCTTCCTATGTTACTGCCCTGTCAGTCTATTACATGGAAATGGTTAAAACTCCAAATCTTTATCAGATCCTTGGAGGTACAGAAATGACCAAGACATGTCTACATTCTCTAAGACTTTATATTTAAATTAAGAATTCTGAAATGTTTTTGTTGCAACAGTATGTAACATAGCCGATGATGTTTGTGAAATCAAGGCCATTCCTCTTAAGAGTGTCTTAGCTTCTCTGTGTATTCATGGTTTGCTGTTCCCTCTACACAGAATCCCTTTATCAAGTCTTTCACAATTGAATACTTCTTGGATCCAAGTCTCTGCTCTATGGTGAAATATCAAAGAGATGTCTTCTCCAGTCAGCCCAATTCATTACTCCTGGTGGTCTCATAGGGACCCAAGTCCATTATTACACTCATAATACATGGCATAGACCTATTTAATATATTACTCTTTGTGATTTCTGTCTAAAGTGTTGACTATTTGAAGACAACAGCCTTGTGAAATTTGGACAACGAACTTCAAGTACACAATAACAATATTAAATAAAAATTGTTCAACTGAAAAGAAACAGTGGAGAACTAGCACTATTCTGCACTGGTCAGGTAAGGAATCAACCATTTTGATGTTAGGAACATGTCTGTCCTACATGCTGGTATAGCATAGAGATAATATGCTAGTCCTCATGGTAGCCTGGGGGAGAACAAACTATATCTGTATTTGTCCTAATTCCAAGCTTAGGAAACAAGATTAGCATAAGGTGCTAACTTCTAGGTACTTGCTGTCTAATAAACTCCAGAAACAAGCAAAAATGCAAATTATGACAATGAAAAAAACATTTTAATCTTTCATGTTGGCAAAGCTCCAAATGTATACAGTACTCTCACACACTCTCTCTGAAGGCTTACACTATTGTGTTTCACTATTTGGGTTTTATCCTATACATGTAAAAGGCTGCATACACAGCACCAGAAGAAGGGTATGGGAGTCTTATGTGGAGGCATTTACAAGACTCTGGCCTTCTGCCCTCTCACTCCCAACAATTACCTGGGAAAGCATGGAATCCAGAGTAGAGAAAGTGCTCACAGAATTTGGTCCAAAATTGTGATGGGAGTAAGAGACTCCAAGAGCACAGATGGTAGGGACAGCACAGAAATGTGGTAAGGGAATCTGATGCTAAAGGGTTCTCACTGGTCCCTCCCCACACTCCTGCCATTGTCAGGACAAGGAGTTTTGGCAGAACTATGCGCAGCATCCTAAGGGACCTAAAAAGGTAAACACAGGTGATTGGGTCCTGAACATTCTCTACATCTCTAAAGTCCTCAAAAGAACAACTGGTCCCCAAAGCACCAGAGGCAGGGTTGTATTTTGCAAACTGAAAATCAGCTGGGATAATTTCGGGAGAAAGTGGATTTTAGCCCCAAAAACCCTTTTCTCTGGAAGGAAATACTGACTTAGTTTAATTTGTTTCAACTACTAACTCTATACCCTCAAAAGCTTGTGGAGCGAGACTTTTCAAATTTTGTGTGTGTGTGTGTGTGTGTGTGTGTGTGTGTGTGTGCTAGTGAGAGGACAACCTGCCAGAGTCAGATCCTTTCCTCCACCAGAAGGGTCCCAGGTATCATACTCAGTTGTTAGGCTTGGTGTCAGTTGCATTTATCCACTGATCCATGTCACTGACTCTGGAAACTGATTATAAAAGAACAATACAAGGGAAGGCACTGACATGGTACCTTCTACTTTACATAACTTCTAATTTTCATTTTCATTTTTTGTTGGATTTTAGTGTTTATAAATTTATTTCTCGATTATTCTGCTGCATTGTAACTTGTCTCTTACTAGAAATGCTTCTAAATTTGCCCCTTTCTTTAAATCAAATATATACTACCTCTAACCTACCTACTTTCTTTCTCCTTCTTACTTTTTTACATCTTCCCCCTTTCCTGTTCCCTTCTCACTCACTACTGAAATACTGACACAGTTGGTCCTAAAGAAATTATAAACTGTTTTTTCCCTAATTAGTGCCCCAGTTCCACTCTCCCTTTACCTGATAAGTACTCAGGTGTCTTCTCTCTTTTATACTATTAACAGTCAACAATGGAAATGTTGTAAAACCATTGTATTTGTTTCTGAATTTAAAAGTAAGGGGAAGTGAAGCATAAATCCAAACAAAGACATCTCAGTGGAAGTATTCAGGTAAAATAAAACAAAAATACAGTGGAAGGGGTTGGTGTAGAGACCAGAGGACATATATAGTCCAATAGATGTGCAAGGCACAACAAAGGAACATGAAACATACCAGAGAGCAATCCACCATAACACCTATGCAAGCTTACAATGTCTAGGTACAAGAGAAAAAGACAATGAGATAACAGAGTTGTCACAAAAGAACTTATTTCTAAGTTCTTTTGGAAAAGATAAATGACTGCACAGAGGAATTTAAGAAACATGGTGGGAAAACTGAAATAGAAGTAAAAAATCAGATAAACCAAACAAATAATTTAATGGAAAGCATCACCAACAGATGAGCCCAAGCAGAATGAATTTCAGAGATGAAAGATAAGGGTGAGACATAACATATAAAGAATGAAGTTATATATAAGAATAAAGCCAACAAACATGGCCAAAACTTCCAAGAATATATCCAAGCAACCAGTTTTTCAAACATTTAGCCAGTGAAATTATAACCAAAAATTTCCAAAATCTAGAGAAAAAAAATGATGAACATTGAAATTTAGAATTCCCAATAGACATGATGGGAGAATTTCTTTGTGACTATCATAGTCCAGATGCTAAAGCTACAAAATGAAAACAGAAATCCCAGGCAGGATAGTAGTTAGTGCTTGCCTCTGTTGGTAGCTGGTGAAGAACAGACTTAGGGAAAGGAAACAATAGACATCATCCTAAAAGGACAATAAAAGTCTTCAGAATTCTACAAAGGAAGTGAAAGGGTACTGAAAAAGATATCCTGATTTTCGCATCAAAGAAGTCAGATGAACAAACCTGCCCTGTAGCAACTTAGTAGAAGAAAGGCCTCAGAAACCACTTTCAACAGCCAGACAAAAATACTTTCAGGACAAGCCTGTGGTCCTCACAAGTCTCAAATTCACTGAGATATTGATTCTTTATGTGGGTGGGTCAACAGCTGGGAGAGATCTCATTTTGACCCTCCATACGACATGGAGGCAGAAGCTGGACCAATTTGAGAGAGAATCTATGAAGACATTTAACTGGGATTGCCACAGCATCGTGTTTGGGAAAGGCCTATAGAGGCAGGTGTGGAGAGCAGAATGACTGGGAGCAAATTGGGTGAAGGATGCAAGTGCCAGGAACCTAGCCTGGGCTAGATAGTACATAAGAAGATGTCATTCCATCTCTACCTTCTGTGGCTGGGAATACATTTCATCAGCAGAGAATCACTCCTAATTTTGTTAGGTCCGAGTTCAAGGACATCAGCTAGATCAGATTCTGGGCTCACCATCCTGCTATTTACTATTATAGGGTCTGGGAACTCTAAAGTATGAATTCTAGTTAGTATTTAATTAAAACTCAGAGCCAGATATTTTGGAAAAGCTGGAATATCAGAGAGAAGAAACAGACCATAGTCAATTCTCACCCAGCCAACTTCTCAGGGTAAAAGCTATCTTCATGAGTCTTCAGACTGACTTGTCACTTCTACGGAATGCCTACCTGTCTGCCTACATCTGCCTTAAAAATCTTCTTCACACAGTTGTTTCACTTCTGGGTTTAACTTTGTATCATAATCCTAGAGGTTTTAAGTACTACTGTTTGGTTGTTAGGCCTTGTACTCATAGAAACATAGAAAGATCTCTGTCTCTGATTTATGGAATTAAAGACATGGGTCATCACTCATTCATTCCCATGCTGGAATTAAAGACATGAGTTACCACTCTCTGATCCTTTTGGCTTGGCTGTGGGTGATTCGTTCTCTCATACTTCAGGCTTATTTTATTAAGTATAAAATATAACACCACATATTCCTTCTTGTGTCAAAAATAAAAAGATTATAAGTAAGATAAGAAAACCATATACAATAGTTACAATAATTGTATACAATATATACAAATGATAATTACATGAGTATTGTCCAGTCTGTTAACAACTGACAAATTCGAAGAAATTATTCCATTATTTATCCTATTTTGATGAGTGCAAATGATTGTACCTAATTCAATTTCTATCTAACTTGTATTACTAACTGAAAACTACCTTTTGATATATCTCAAACTTATACACTTTAAACTCTAAGTGAGTATGTTTTCTAAAACTGTCACTAGAAAACTATAACTATCTCATTTTCAATTCCCACAAAGTCCCAAGAAGGAAATAGTATTAACTAAGTAAACAGGATGTGCAAGCAAGTAACTTCTAAAAAAAAAAAAAAAAAAAAAAAAAATGTAAGAAATAAAACAGCTGCCAGCCTGGACAGTCACCCAAGGTTCTTCTGTATTGTTGAAGCATTCATCTTTGGTTTATAGGTCTAGAATGTCTGACAGACTTCTCTGTGAAGCAGAGCATTCTTAAAGAGCTTTCTACATTGTCTTGATAAGGTTCGGCAGTTCTTTTTTTGTGTGTGTCTTGCTTGTCCATTTGAAAATCATACTGTCAGCAGTCAAGGCAAGAACACTTTCTTGCCTAGTGGCTGACTTTTGACACAAAGAAAGTCAACTCCATATGGAGTTTCTCTGATGGCCATAATTTTCTCTGAAGTAGATTGGTGCTGCCAGGAGCAGATGTCTCATTGTCATAAAATAATAAGAACCTATGTTATTAAGATATCTTAAATGTCATATTCTATAGATTTCTAAAGTATTTGAAGAAGACCTATTCATCTAAAATGTATCTGTTTTACCTTGAAAAACATATCTAATATGACTATAAGCTTGATTTTAATGTCTAACTACTAACTTGCATTTCTTTATATCCTAATTAGTTGGAATAATAACTTTCAAGTACTAGCAATTTGTATTACATTGTTAGATGAACTGTTTAGGTATAATACCTTGAACAAGCATAGAGATATATTACAGTAACAAAATTAATCTCAACTTTATAACAATATACACAATATGTATGCAATATACAAAATATGCAAACCAATGTAATATATTTAAAACTAGTAATTACTTTTTAAAAGTAGATTCATTAATCTACCTTTATATTCTATCATAGCTGTATCCCCCCTATTTTTTCAAACAAGAACCCTGAATCTAATCTCTCTTGTTTAGCTTTTTTCTTAGCCATAAACAATTGCAATTTGTAACCAATTACATTAAAAAATGATGATCATCTATAACCCATTGAAAAACCAAACACCACCTACCTCACCTCCTGATGTCTGGGGGTGACAACATCTTTAGGGGATCCTGAAAAAAAGTTTTGTTAATTGTCAAGTCCTGAAATAAGTAGCTGTACCATTTGTTATACAGTCTCTGCATAACAAGAAAGTGCAGACCTTGTCTCAAGTCCTGGCTAAACTATTCTGTGAAATTCGTTCATCTCAGCTAGCCTTGAAATTATCCTAAGCAGTTTTTAGTACAAATCCAATCATTGGTTGGTGTTTGTCAGCCTAGTGACCCATCTTCCTTTTGGAGACTTCAAAGTTAGCAATTAGGCATTGTCATGGATCACTGCAGAAAACAGATAAGAGACTAAAACCCAACACAATGAACAGGAAACTAAATAAAACCTTTTATTCTAGAATTAATTAGTACTCTGTATAAACATCAATATCATGACAAAAAGTTTTATTTATATATGTATATATATATAATGTTATAACATTTATTCAGTATAGGATTAATAACAATAGAATAGTTCCCCCCTCTTTTTTTAAAGGTATTTTTCTGTTCCATATCACATGGCTCTTCTAATATGATACACAAATTTTGCATTTTCCTCTAACAAGCATGCTTGAGTTTAGAGAAGGAGAGAGCCACACTCCAACTCCAAATCCAGTTTTAATTTATAATTAAATTGGGATTCAACTTCTCTTATAAATAAAGAGATATAGATGTTAAACAATAAAATTTTACCCTATAAAGTATATTGGTACCAATAGGGCCAATATTCCTTTGCTTATAATTTTTTTTGGATAGCCTTCCCTTCTGCTTTAGACATTTAGATGTCTTTTAAATTCTTGAACATGGCTTTATCTAATTTTCTGTAAAGACCAAAACAAAACCCTGCCCCAATCATCTGTTTTACTTACAAGTTAAACAAACAAACAAAAAAACACAGTTTGTACATTAGTAATAATGACAATTAGCATGAAAGTTTTGCAAATTCATGTGTAAGTCAATTAATGCCAACAGCAACATGTAAGTACTATTATTGTAGCCATTTTATATATGAATAAACACAAGGCAAAGAAAAAAAAAGAATTGTCACATGTGTGGATGAGCCATCATTTCTCATTTTTATGAAGTTTCTCTGGTTCAAATCAAGTGTTTATCAGTTTTGATGGTATTCATCACCTGTGGAAACAAAGAGGAAACCCTTCCCCAACCCTAACTTTGATGAGGTTCCCTTTCTAATCTTTAACAATTTTGATTTGTGGTTTCTCCTGATTTTTTCTCTCTTTTACAGCTTTTATATCATCTAGAACAACATGGTTTTTTACAATAGGCATTATGTTCTTTAATTGCTCTGGGAAGGGGTTACTTCAGAGATGACAGGATAAGACTGAACTGGATTTGATATAGGGGTTTTGGGGGCTTTTGAGTGCTCCCTCAGAGGGTTTCCCCAAAGGTAAAAAGTTACCTTGTTTATCCCTTGTTGACCTGCATTCATTAGTCCAAAGCTTCCCCCTTGTCACACCTTCTGCATACTCCAGAAGAGAGGGTGTTCTCTTGAGATTATTCCTAACAAAGACATTGTTTCTGGGAATGCCTTGTTTACAATCTCTTTTTATGTGACCTTGCCTTCCACAAGTGTAACAGTTAATATTTTGATTTTTATACCTCTAGAAATAACCTCTCCTACGCAGTTATTATCAAAGTTATAAAGTTCTAAATTAATTGTATTGCAAATCCAATCCTCCAAGGGTGCTGACCTTGCTTTTAATGGTCTAATTATTCTTTTACATTGTGAGTTAGCATTTTCAAAACCAGAGATTCAATTATTATTCCCCTAGCTTCTGAATATGGTACCATTCTGTTTACTGATGTAGATAATCTCTGCAAAAAGTCTGTAAAAGTTTCTTTTGGGCTTTGAATTACTTTTGTGAAAGATTCCATTTTCTTTTCCATTTTTTCAATTCTATCCCATGCATTTAATGCTGCCATTAGGCATCAACCCAGGGTGCGCTCATTGTATAGTGATTGCTTTCCTATAACAGCATAATCTCCTTTTCCAAAAAATTGGTCTTGAGAGATTTATATGCCTCTATCTTTGCTTCTTTGATCTATTGTTTTAGCCCCCTCTTTCTACCAAGTCTTCCACTGTATAAGCAGTCCAGCATCCAAAACAGCAGGAACCATATCTAACCAGTACTTAGGGGTGATCCAGTTATATAATGACCAGAAATTTAACATTTCTTTTACAAATGGTGAATGCATAACACAAGTCACAGTTGCTTCCTTGACTCTCCTTAATTCTAACATTTGTACCGGAGCCCAACTAACTTCTGTATAATTTTTATTATTTTGTGATTTCTATAAAGTTTCTGGATATACTAATGTTGGCTGCTTGATAGTCTTAGGCTGTCTCTGTATAATCTTATAAGACAATGTTGAGATTGGTTCTTTATATTCCTCTGTTTATGTTTAAATATCTTTGTGTTCCCTTTTATCAGGCTTTTCAAAGACTTTCTTCTTGGCCTTCACATCAACTGACGTTTAAAATAGTAAAACAGAAATAATCAAACCAATAATATTCATAATAAGCAATATAGTAAACATTATGATGATAATCCCATCTACATTATTTATCTTTTTCTCTACTGGTTTCAGTTTGAAATCATCTAGAGTAATATCAAAGGGAGACAAAACACCTTCCATTGCTTTAAATAAATTCCTTTTTTCAAAGAAATCCAATTTACTCACCAAGCTTGTTGTCAGTGATGATTCAGAAGACTGTGAAGTAATGCAGGTACCTAGTGTGGTAGGAGCCCAAGCAGGGGTTCAAAAAGAGAACACACACACACACACACACACACACACACACACACACACACAACCCAACAGAAGAAGGAGGCTACTGTCTGAAAAACTTACCCAGATGAGCATGTGGCAGGCTCTTCCTAAACCTGGAGGCTAACTCAGAACAGAAAGCCTGGCCAGCTAGTAATTACTGCTCTAGCAACAAGTTGCTCTGTCAGACAAGAGAGTTTTTTTGAGAATTTGTGCCCCAAAAGTTGAGCGCCAAGTAAAACACAAATTCTAGTAGGTATTTAATGAAAACTCAAAGCGAGGTATTGGGGGGAAAGCTGGAATATCAGAAATAGGAAACAGACCACAGTCACATATCACCCAGCCAACTTCTCCAACCTTCAAGAGTCTTCCACCTGGTTCATTGCTTCTATAGAATACCAGAATGTCTGCCTACGCCTGCCTTAAATAGCTTCTTTGCCCAGTTGTTTCACTTCTGGGTTCAATGGTGCATCATAATCCTAGAGTTAAGATTAACGAGCTGAGCTACTACTGTTTGTTTGTTAGGCCTCAAACTCACAGAAAGATCTCTGTCTCCTGAGTTATGGGATTAAAGGTGTAGTAGGTCACCACTCAGTCATTCCTGTGCTGGGATTAAAGGCATAAATTACCACACTCTAAATCTCCTGGCTTGACTGTGGGTGATTCTGTTCTCTGCTATTTCAGGCTGATTTTATTAAATATAAAATATATCACCACAGAACTCTCAAGTTCTAAGAGTATATACACACAGCAGCAATGTCCTCCACTCCCAGCAAGGCTGTTGATACTCATGAGGCCTTGAAAGTAGTAAAGCAAGTCTTCTGCCTGTACACTAGTTCATTACTGGAGTTGTTCCAGTACCTCCAAGTGCATTTAGTATACAACACTTAGCTAACACATTAGGTACTCCAGCATGGTAAAACTAGGGGATTCTTGAAGAATGAGGTGAGAGAATCTACCCAGCCCATAAAAGATAGAGACAAGTATGGCCTCTAGAGGCTCTTGATAAGAATAGAAGAAAAAATGGCTGCTGTGAGGCAAGCTCTAATGGACATAGATTCCAATAAAGACTCAGTAACAGTGTCACCAAAAGAAAGCTGAGTCCAGAGTTCAACTGATTCTTGACTTTCTGTACCTGCAACTAGAAATCTACAGTATTTGAGGACTTAGAGAGAAGAGCAACTCAAACTCATTTTTCTTTCATTTATTTTTTCTGATGTAATTCTGCCCCATCACATGTTAGAATATGTACACAGGTAGATGTGCACATATGTATGTACATGCATGTAGAGATCAAAGACTAATATTGGGTATTTCTCTTACCTGATTTCTACTTTATTTTGGGGACAAGATTTCTCACTGAACCTGGAGTACACCAGATAGTTTGTCACCAAGCCCTAGGGTTCTCAGTTTTCAACTCTTAATTACAGGCTTGCAGGTATATGCTGCCACTTGCGGCCTTTTGACAGTAGCTCTGGGAATTGAACTCAGGTCCTCATGTTTACAGAGAAAGCCCTGGGTCATGTGCCTAGCCATCTCTGTTTCCTATATGCTCAGCAGACTTTTTTTATTTCCTATATGCTCAGCAGTGTTTTTTATTTTTAAAATGTATTATTCCCTTTCATACATTAATCCAATTGTGCTCGGGTTTTTTTTTCCATTTGGGATCAATGTATTTTTCATTTTCTATTTTTGTCACATTTGAACACAGTCCTCCCTCCACACCCATACATTAATAGTATCTCTACATTTTTAAAATAAATGTCCTTATGGTTTTATTGTCATTCCTTATACATACCCAAATCTGTTTTAAAGCATTTTAACTATCAGGAAATGTGTTTGGTTTTCAGGATTTTATTTTCTAAATGCTTGACTGCATCTCTTCATCTCCACAAAAGAGATTTTTTATCTTTTTTCCTTCCATCTATTTAACCCTGCTTCTCTTTAGTTCCCTTTCTTATCTTCTTTTTTTATTCCATTCATCTACTATTTCCACACTTATTCTAAATAATTTCAAACTTTGTTGGACATTCTTAAACAGTTTTCTCACTTTTACTACTACTCACTAAAACTATAGGATGTAATTGACTTTAACTGTATTTCTATATTGTCCTTGGTTTGATGTAGTTATTGCTGTAGAAAATTGTTTCCTCCTTTCTTATTGCTATTGGAAGTTGAGTTTCCAAGAGCGAGATGCTTAATAGAAAGCTTACACTCATGCACCACATGCACATGCAGATACACATACATATGTGCACACACAGAGAGACACACACAGACACATATATATACAGACACATATACACACACATACCACATACACTTATGCATACACACATAGGTAGATACACATAGACACACATACAAACATACACACAAACACACACATACATATATATACAGACATACATCACATACACATATGCACACACACCACATATGCATACACACATAGGTAGATACACATAGACACACATGCAAACATATACACAAACACACACATACATATATATATAGACATACATCATGTACACATATGCACACACACACACCACATATGCATACACACAGGCAGGCACACATATAAATAAACACACACAGATAAATACACAAACACACTCATACACACACATACAAATGTACATGTTTAGAAAAACCCAAACCAACAGATGTGCAAACAATAAAACAGAAACACCAGAAACAGTCAAGAGCAAGGCAACATGATTCCCCCAAGTGAGTATAACTCCTGAACCCCAAAATACTTAAATAGGCAAATGAAGACTGAAAATATTTGCTAGTAAAAATGGTGAGTGACCTGGAAGGAGATAAAAAGCAGCAGGTGGATTTTGTCAGGCCTTATGTAGGAAAGTAGTGATGTAGAGAAGTAGACAACAATATGAGTGAGAAAATCAGCAATATAAATGAAATAAAAACACAAAATAAAAAATAAACTAGATAATTAATATTTTGAAAAAAATAGAAATGTCATCAATAAAAATTCAAGAAATCAAATAAAAAATTCAGTGGAAAGTATTACCAATGGACCAAACTAGCAGAAGAAAGACAGCACAGTAAAATGACACAAGTCTGCTTTTGTGTCCTTTAAAAAGAAGGTAGGGCCACAAGATACAAGAGTTTGAGGCAATGATCAAGAGATCAAATCTAAGAGACTACAGAATAGATGGAGCTAAAGTAAATCCTAAGGCATAGAGAATTTACTGTATGAAATTATCTCACATTTCCCCAAATTTAAATAAAGGAACACACATTTAAAGACAAGAAATGAATATATTCCTAGACATATCTAAAACATCTAATAGAAATCAGAATATATAAATAACTTAGACCAATTCACAATAAAGGAAACTGAAACAGTGACAAAAAAATTTTCCAACTTTGTAAATCCCGAAAACAGATGGGTGCATGGCTGAATACTTTCAAACCTTTAAAGAAAATAAAGCACCAAAGTTCTCCAAACTATCCCACAAAGTTAAAAGAAAAGAAGTACTAGAAAACTCACTCTACAATCTGAGCATTAACTAGCTATGGTCACATCAAAGAGTGAAAACTACACACCAATTTCCCTGATGAACTGAACAAAAAACTCCCAATGAAATGCTTGCTTATTGCTTTTTTAGAACAAATTAAGATCATACACTACAATCAATTGGTTTGATTTTTATAGATTCTGGTTAGGGTCTACACATACAAATTAGTAAGTGGCACAGCACATAATACACTTAAGGACAAAAATCACAAATCATCTCAGTTGATTTTTTTAAAGGACTTGAAGAAAGTTCAACATCTCTTTATGATAAAAAAAATCCCCCCAAAAAAACAGTAAACTGAATGAACATGCATCAGTATAATAAGGGCTGAATATTAAATGAGAATAAACTGAAAACCTTTGCTCTCAAACCTAAAATGAGGCAAGGGTTTCCATTCTCCCCACTCCTGTCCAATATAAGTCAAGTTTTATTTAGAAAAATAAGAAAAATATAAAAAGAATAGAGATAGTAAATAAAGGAGTCTAGCAACTCAATTCATAGATGAGATTGAACTATAGTTTTGTTGTTCTTATTTTATCATGTCTGATTTGGGATATTTGGGTAGTGCTTGTTTTATAGGATGAACTTGATACTGTTTTTTTGCCTTCATATTTTATGGAAAAGTTTGATGAAAAGAACAAATAGGTGGATAGAATAAAAAGGGAGAAAGTAAAATAAATAGAATGAGGAATAAGTAGAGGAATAGATCACACTTCCATGCTATTTAACTGGAACCTTTCATTACTAGTGAAAAAAATTAGACAGGGAAATCTTGGCCTCCCTAAAAGCAGAAGGACAAAGGAGAGATTTCATGACTGAGGTTAGGCCATCTTTTCACAGACTCAGGGACTATTTTTGTCTGGGCTTTCTGGCTAAGAAAATTGTATTTATAGATTGAAAAGTGTAATGCAAGAAATGTTTTAACAAGCAAATAGCTGCACTTGCATCAATATCCTAGAGTGACTATAAAGTAGCTCTATATAAACCCCTTGCCATGGTAGCTATTTATGATAACGTAATTGGAAATTGGAGAGAAGCATTCCCAGTTACAACATTTCAAACTCAGGTGGGCAAAGGACCTGTATGAACGGTCATTTTGAACAAAAATGCATTTGGCCTTCAGAACTACATTTTCCCAAAGGGCTTAATCATCTCAGGAGAGCTGTGATTCTGAATCCTCTGGGGCACTGGTACTTAACATTTATTTTCTCTACCTTCCTACCTGTGTTAGCACACCTTGTGGAGAAAAAAAAGACCAAATGTGACATTGCAAAGCTGTTTCTTTAGTCTCTAAAACCTAAGAAGTTATTCAGCTGGGCTGTTGTGTTCAAGGACAATTTTTCCAATATATCATCAAAGTACCCTCAACTCTCAATAAATATTAACAATGATAATGAGTGTGCTAGGAACCAACAGAAGCAAGTCCACTGCATTAGTTACTTGTCTTGTTACTGAGACAAAATACCTGACCAAAAAAAAAAAAAAAAAAAAAAACAACTTACTGAAGAGAAGGTTATTTGGGCTTATAGTCTGTTGGAAAAACCCATCATAGTGGAGAAGTCATGGCAACAGGAAATTAAGATAGCTGCAAATACTGCATCCTCAATCAGGAAGCAGAGAGAGATAAATGTATGTGCACCCTTTCCTCTTCCTTTTTATTCAGTCCAAGCCCCCTGCCGATGAAATGTGTCCTTCCACAATTAGAGTGAGTCTCCCCACCCTAATTAACCCAATTAGAAATTTGCCCACAGACATGCACAGAGACCTGTCAGCTTGTCTTGTCAAGTTGGCAATCAGAATTAAAGATCATAGAAATTCAGAGTAGCAGAATTCAGAAGCAATAGCAAAGCAGGGATACAGAAAGACTGTTTTACAGAGCAAAAGAAAGAGGGAGGGAGGGAGGGAAGGAGGGAGGAGACAGAGAGACAGACAGACAGACAAAAGAGGTTAAAGGTGATAATTAGTGTCTTTCTGCACCATTCTGTTTTGTTAGCAAGAGTCCACAAACTCCTTCTCATCACTTTCATTTCACCACAAAATGTACTCACTTTGCCTTAAGTAAATCCATGTTGCTCCATGAATTTCAGAGTCAAACAAAAGTAAGATTCTTTTCTTATTGTTTTCTCATTAGTCCTGAAGATTGAACCCAAGGTCTTCCACATGTGAGGCTCGCTCTCCACCACTGAACTAATTCCCCCACTCCCAAACATTGGTTCCAGTTATGACTCTGCTACTTACCAACTTACAACTGTGTATAAGTTGATTGTTTCTGTAAGCCTCAGATTTCTCATCTGTAGAACGGATAAGCCAATTTTGCGGGTCTATTGTAAGTAGCATAATATACTGAGGGAACAATTGTTGAGAACCAGCCAAGTTCCACATACATGATTATCTCAATTCATCTTCAAAACCACATTGAGATAAGTATCGTCTCCCTTTTTTTACAGATTAAGAAACACTTCCAGATGGCCTAAGAAATTAGCCCAAGGTTAGTGGCAGAAACAGGATCTTCGCAGTCAGGTTGAATCTGGTCCTAACATCTATGTTGTTTCCACTACACAGCGCTGTCTTTCACAATGTCTGGGAGAATATCTGAGAGGTCGTGTCTGTGATGTTCAAACTGGTTTTTTCTCCCTCTTTCCTGAAAGTTCCTTTCCTTTACTCTTAAGATCTCCACCTCCTTCCTGGTCTACCCTCCTCCCTTTATTCTTCCAATAATGGTGATTTACTTCTCAGAGTCTGCTTTTGATTCGCAGCTACAGCTCACTCACTAAGGTCATATGGATCTATTTGAAGCTGCTAGCCGTGATCTCTCTCTTCTCTGGTGCATGCTGCTTTCTCAGCCAGTATCTTATATTCCTGTGTCTATATTTTGTACCTCAGAGGCTTCCCTGGTGCTTTGTGCCCCTAGTTGAAGGGAATTTGTTCAGTTCCTTCTTATCTTGTGTATTGAAAGCTTTAGGTGGGAGGATTTGGATCTTTTCCAGTTGCCTTATTTGGGGAGAACAGCCCCTGGGGATTACCCACATTCTGTGTTTTCTGCCTAGAGGCCCATCATGATGGTTCTCCTCATTGTTTTCTGCTTTACAGGATTTATTTCTCAGACATACACAGTAATAAATAACAACATAAATGATTGTGTCTGGTAACTAATTGACTATAACATAGGCTACCAGCCTCTGGGGCAACACAGCATGTTACTTGTAATTAATCACCCTTATCCCAGCCTGACTACCCAACTATGTCAAATCACACACCAATTAAGTACTATCTGACTGAGTCTTCCTGCCAGAGTTGGCGAAGTGAAAAATGTAATACTAATGGTACTTTCTGTATGTTCTTGGAACCATATTGACACTCTGTGCAAGGCACTATGGCAAATGTTGTAGGAGTTTGCAAGATGAAAATAAAATAGACTCTACAGTCTAAGTCTACACTGCTAAGTTGTGGATATGACAAAATTAAATCATAATTTGATACATGATGTATGAGAGATACAAATACATTTCTATTAGCTAAAGGGTAACAGGAAAGTTAATAAATAGGGTAATGAAATCAGAATGTTGTAAGTTGGCAAGTTTAAGAATCATCTTGAGAATAATTCAGAAATATAGGTTCACCAAGCCTACACAATACTCAGTAACTCAAAAAAGAGGCACAAATATCTATATCTGAAGAGTTTTAATGCCAAATATGCTTCACATCAGTTACCCAAGCCGCAACCTGCTCTCTGAAAACTTTGACAGTCTTATTTCAATAACAATACCATTATATTTTTAAGAAATCCACATTATATGTTTTGATAATATTCACCCATAATTTTTTCTAATTCTTCCCTGATAAAACTCTAATTCTCCTACACTCCTGTAACTTTGTGCTCTTTTTTATTTTAACAGCCGAGCAACTCCAATTACTGATTTCCATATACTACTGGGTGGGGGGTGATCACTGAAGAATGATTGACACAGCAGGATCCACACAGAAACCATCAACTATTAGAGGTGAGGACTAATGAACTGTTTCCTATTCAATACTAGAATAGTGACTGACTAGATGTGAGAACTTGGACAGATGTCTTTATCTGCCCACAAGTTCATGGGTGCAGTGCTTCTGTCATGTCCAGAATATATTGTTGTGCTGTGTGTTCCACCCGAATACCCAACTCTTACAATCATTCTTCTTTTTCGTCTCCAAATTTATTCCCTGATCTTTGGAATTTGAATGTGTGCTAGTTCAACTTTTGTCAACTTAAGATAACTAGAGTCATCTAGAACCAGGGAAAGCCAATTGAAAAAATGACTCTATTAGGTTACCAGTATGGAAGTCTTGATTAATAATTTATGTGTTAGAGTACAACCCATTGAAGGTAGTGGTAAATGTAAGAATGCAGGATCATGAACTGACCATCTTCTGAAACCAGGCAGTTTCCAATGGTCGAACTGGGATACCAATGCAGCCATAAGACCTTCAACTTACTTTTTATCCTGCCTACAATATGTGTAATGCAGGGGAAGCACTTGTGAGATGGAGGATCTTGTGGGAATGGCCAACCAATAACTTGTCTAATTTGAGGCTCAAACCACAAAAGGAAGCCTATAGTCAATGCTGCCTTGATGAGTAGGAACTGAAAATTAGACATCACAGAGACCTAGAATAAAAAAAAATCAATAAAATGATTCCAAATGATATTCTTCTATACTTATAGGTTGGTGTCTGGTCCAAACATCATCAAAGAGGCTTTTTCTGGTAGCTGATTAAAACAAATACAGAGACCCACAGCCAAACATTAGGCACAGAGAGAGCCAAAATTGGTTATCTCTTTTAGATCTCTTCCCTCAGACCTTGGGGAACCTCACAGGAGAGGGAAAGGAAAAAGTACAGATGTCAAAGGGGTCAAAGATGAACTTTGAATCCAAGACCTCTCTCCAGAACAGAGTCAGAGGTGAGTGGATTACAACTCCTGAGCTGCCTGTCCAGAGAATTCTTCTCCGGGATAGGGGTTACACCAAAGGATCTGATCTCAGACTCTTGCCAGCAGACAGGTCCTAGGGTTTAGCTGTGAGGGGCCCCCCAAAAGCAACCTGTAAAAGAAGGGACCTTGCCCAGCTGGGCCCCATCTCCAGGGCAAACTGCATCTTCAAACAAGACCTGAGGCCTTGAAAACTCAAACCCCTGTCCAGAATGAAGTCAAAGAAAGAACAGACACCTTGCTCAGATCAGACAGGAGACACACAATCCCTCTAGCCACAACTGACTAGAAGCTATTTAATTGTGAACCACTGAAGCCATGGGCAGATGCTAGTATATAAGAATACATATAACAATAAAAAGAACAAGGCAACACCAGAAGAAACTGGCTGTTCTACAACTACAAGACCTGAACAGAGCAATGAAGAGGAAACTGAAGGAAACAATAGCAAAACCAAAAATCTTTATAAGATTATTGAAGCCTTAAAACAAGATATAAAAAATTCCCTTAAAGAAATAGAAGAAACTACAAAAAATTGAAAGAGATGAACAAACCTTAAAAGAAAACCAAGAAAAGGTAAACAAAAAAATGAAAGAAACATTCCAGGAACTAAAAGTTAAAATAGAAGCAATGAAAAGGCACAAATTGAGGCAAAGGTGTAAATAGAAATACTGAAGTCAAGAGCTGGAACTACAGATACAAACATAACCAACAAAATCGAAGAGATTGAAGACAAAATCTCTGGAGTGGAAGACTCAAAAGCGAAAATAGATACATCAGTCAAAGAAAATACTAAAACCAAAAAAGCCTTAACAAAACATTCAGGAAATTTGAGACACCATGAAAAGACCTAATCTGAGAATAATAGAAATAGAAGAAGAATGCCAGCTCAAAGGCAAAGACAATGTATTCAATAAAATCATAGCAGAAAACTTTTCCAACCTAAAGAAAGAAATACTTATAAAGATACAAGAAGCTTACATAACACCAAATAGATATGACCCCCCAAAAAGTCCACTTGCCATATAATAATCAAGCCACAAAACAACCAGAACAACAACAACAAAAATTTAAGAGCTACAAAGGAAAAAGGCCAACTTACCTTATAAAGGCATCAGAATAATATCCGACTATTCACTGGAAACAATGGAAGCAAAAGATCTTGGTTAGAAGTTATACAGACACTAACAGAGCATTGCTGCCAACCTAGACTACTATACCCAGCAAAACTATCAATCACCATAGATAGAGTAAACAACATATTTTATAACAAAGTCAGGTTTAAACAAGTCTACAGATCCGGCCAGGAAAATTCCAACTTAAGGATCCCAGAAACACCCATGAAACCACAATCATTAATCCCACAGAGAAAAAAGTCCAGAGAAAGGAAATACATACAAGCTACCATCAAAAATAACAGAAAAATATCATTCAGTGGTCACTAATATCCCTTAACATTAATGGACTCAATTCACCTATAAAAAGATACACACTAACATGATGTATTTTCTAAAAAGCCATTCTTCTACTGCATACAAGAAACACACCACAACTTCTAAGACAGAAAGAAGGTCAGAGTAAATGGTTGGGAAAAGATTTTCTAAGTAAATGGCCCTAAGAAACAAGCTGGGGTTCTCATCTTAATATCTAACAAAGTAGACTTTAAACTAAAATCAATTAAAAGGGACCAGGATGGACATTACTTACTCATCTCAGGAAAAACTGACCAAGATGACATTTCAATCTTGAATATTTATGTCCCTAATACAAGAGCACCACCTATGTAAAAGAAACACTGCTGAAGCTCAAATCCCATATCAATTCTCACATCCTAATAGTGGGAGACTTCAATACTGCTCTTCACCCCTAGATAGGTCAACCAGACAGAGACTCAAGAGAGAAATAAGGAGTCTAACAGAGGTTTTGATGCAAATGGATTTAATAGATATTTAAAGAAGCTTCCACCCAAACACAAAAAAGTACATATTTTCAGCACCATATGGAACTTTCTCTATAACTGACCATATAATTGGTCATAAAGCAAATATCAATAGACACAAAAAATGGAAATAATTCCTAGTATCATATTAGAGCATTAGGACCTAAAGTTAGAGTTCAACAGCACAGGAAGCCTACCAACTCATGGAAACTAAACATCACTCAACTAAACAACCTCTGGGTCAATGAAGAAATTAAAAAAGAAATCAAAGACTTGGTATAATTTAATGAAAATGAATCCACAAAGTACCCAAACTTATGGGACACAATGAAAGAAGTCTTAAAAGGAAATTTCATAGCACTAGATGCCTATATGGAAAACCTAAAAAGATTTCACACTATAGAACTAACAACACAGCTGAAAGCCTTAGAACAATTAGAAGCAAACTCACCTAAAAGGAGTAGACAGCAGGAAATAATCAAACTTAGAGCTGAAATCAATACAATTGAAACAAATAGAACAATACAAAGAATCAATAAATCAAAGAGTTGGTTCTTTGAGAAAGTCAACAAGATAGATAAACCCCTATCCAATCTAACCAAAAAGCAGCAAGAGAGTATCCAAATCAACAAAATAAGAACTGGAAAAGGGGACATAACAACAGACCCCAGGAAATCCAGAGAATTATCACATCATACTTTGAAAATCTATACTCCACAAAAATAGAAAACCTAGAAGAAATGGATAAATTTTTGGACAGATACCATTTAGCAAAATTAAAGGAAGATCAGATTAAATACCTAAACAGACCTA
Source organism: Sigmodon hispidus (assembly GCA_004025045.1). Classification (NCBI taxonomy): domain Eukaryota; kingdom Metazoa; phylum Chordata; class Mammalia; order Rodentia; family Cricetidae; genus Sigmodon; species Sigmodon hispidus. Next base: position 43,822 of record PVIH01013425.1, read on the forward strand.
TAACCCTAAAGGAAATTGAAGCTGTAATTAAAAGCCTCCCAAGTAAAAAAAGCCCAGATCCAGATGGTTTTGGTGCAGAATTCTACCAGACATTCAAAGATGGGCTATTACCAATACTTCTCAAACTGTTTCACACAGTAGAAACTGAAAGAATATTGCCAAATTCCTTTTATGAGGCCACAGTTACCCTGATATTCAAACCACTCAAAGACACAATAGAGAAGAATTTCAGACCAATTTCCCTCATGAATATTGATGCTAAAGTTCTCAACGAAATTCTGGCAAATCAATTACAACAACATAAAAAAAAAAATCTCATCCACTATGATCAAGTACGCATCATCCCAGAAATGCAGGAATGGTTCAACATATGAAAAACCATAAATGTCATCCATCATATAAATAAACTGAATGAAAAAAAAACACATGATCATATCCTTAGACACTGAAAAAGCCTTTGACAAAATTCAACACTCCTTTATGATAAAAGTCCTGGAGAGATCAGGAATACAGGGAAATTATCTAAATATAATAAAGGTGATTTACAATAAGCCAATAGCCAGCATCAAACTTAATGGATAAAAACTCAAAGCAATCCCACTAAAATCAGGAACTAAACAAAGATGTCCTCTCTACCCTTATCTATTCAATATAGTTTTCAATGTTTTAACTAAAGCAATAAAAGAACACAAAGAAATTAAGGGTACCCAAATTGGAAAAGAAGAAGTGAAACTATCTGTATTTGCAGATGATATGATTGTATACATAAGTGACCCACAAAATTCTTCCAAGGAACTGTTACGGCTGATAAACACCTTCAGCAATGTAGCAGGATACAAGATTAACTCAAAGAAATCAGTTGCCCTCTATACACTAAAGATAAAAGGGCTAAAAAAGAAATAAGGGAAGCACTACTCTTTATAATAGCTGAAAATAGCATTAAATACCTTGGAGTAACTATAACCAAAGAAGTAACAGATCTATTTGACAAAAACTTAATATCACTGAAGAAAGAAATTGAAGAGGATACTTGAAAACAGAAAGATCGCCTATGTTCCTGGATAGGCAGGATCGACAAAGTAAAAATGGTAATTCTACCAAAAGCAATGTACAGATTCAACAAAGTTCCCTTCAAAATCCCAACACAAGTTTTTACAGACATTGAAAAAACAATACTCAAATTCATTTGGAATAACAGGAAAACCAGCTTTGTCAAAACAGTTTTGCTCAACAAAAGAACCTCAGGAGCCATCACCATTCCCAACTTCAAATTATATTGTATAGGTACAGTAATAAAAACAGCCTGGTAGTGGCATAAAAATAGACTTGTGGATCAATGGAATCCAACTGAAGATCTCGACATTAACCCATATACCTATGAATACTTGGTCTTTGACAAAAAGGCCCAAAATATTCAATGGAAAAAAAGACAGTATCTTTAACAAATGGTGTTGGCATAGTTGGATATCATGTGTAGAGAACTGCAAATAGATCTAAGCCTATCACCCTGCACAAAACTCAAATTCAAGTGGATCAAAGGCCTCAACATAAACCCAGATACACTGAACCTGATAAAAAAGTAAGTTGGAAATACTCTCCAATGCATTGGCACAAGTGACTACTTCCTAAATATAACACCAGTAGCACAGACACTAAGAACAACAATCAATAAGTGGGACCTCCTGAAACTGAGAAGCTTCTGTAAAGCCAAGCTTTACAGAAGGACAAAACGACAGTCTACAGAATGGGAAAAGATTTTCATTAACCCTCCAAGTGGCTGTTAGTCAGTAAACTGGGAATCATTTTCTCCAAAGACCCAGCAATACCACTCCTGGGCATATACCCTGAAGATGCACATTCATAATCCAATGGTATTAGCTCAACTATGTTCATAGTAGCATTATTTGTAATAGCAAGAACCTGAAAAGAACCTAGATGTCCCTCAACTGAAAATGGATTAACAAACTGTGCTACATCTGCACAATGGAGTACTACTCAGCAGTAATAAAAAAGGATATCCTAAAATTCACAGATAAATACAAGGATTTGGAGAACATCCTCTTGAGCGAGGTATCACAAACCCAGAAAGAAAAGCAGTGGATGTACTCACTCATTAGTGTACTTAAAAAAAAAAAACCAAAAAAACAAAAAACAAAAAAAAGCTAAGCATGTCCAAGCTGCACCACAACCAATGAACACCTTGGGATCTGAAACACCTTGGACTAGGACCTTGGAGCCCATTTTCTCCAGATGAACACCTGACCCCATCTTGATGATGGGGAAAGCATATCTGCCTGGAGTGGATGCTGAACTAAGCCACATTGGGACCTTGGGACTTCCTTCCCTTGTTGGGGAGGAGACAAAATGATGGGGAGAAGAGTGAGTTACTGGGAGGGTGGGAGGGGGAAGGTAGTATGAACAAAGGAATTCATGGATAAAAAATATGACTTTATTCATAATAATAAAGAAAGACACCAGGAGAATATGGCCCAGTGAATCATATTATCAGGGCTTAATGGGTCTCAAGAGACTCCATAACAGTCATGGAGCCTGCATGGGTTTACTATCATTCCTGTGCTAATATGTTGCAGTTGTTAATTTGATATTTTGGTATTTTCTAACATCATAAATGTGTGTCTCTCTGACTCTTTTGCCTTTTCTTGGGACCCTTTTCTTTTCCTGAGTTGCTTCACCCAGCCCCGATATGAAGATTTGTGCCTAGTGTTATTCTAACTTATTATGTCATCTTTAGTTTATATCCTGGGAGGCCAACACCTTTTGGAAAAAAAATGGAGGAGTGGAATGAAGAAGACTGGAAGGATTGGAGGGAAGGGAAACTGTGGTCAGTATGTATTGTAAGAGAAAAAAATGCAATTCCAAGCAAGTTATGGTGAGGAAGCCAGTAAGTAGCATTCACCCCATGACCTTCATTTAGTTCTTGCCTTGAACTTCAGACTTCATGTTATGGACTATTATCTGGATAATTAAGCCAAGTAAAGCTTTCTATCTTAAATTTCTTTTGGTCAAGGTATTTTATTACAGCAATAAAAATCAAACTAGCATAGAGTATGATATAAATATCCCTTTTGTAGCTGAGCACTCCATAGAAATTCATTCTTTATATGTTGACCAGTGTGTGAGTTTATAGGTTTGCCACTACACACTGAACAAAGAAACTTTTCTGATGATGTCTGAGAATTTCACTAATCTATGGATAGAGAAATAACAACTTAGAGTGCACATTTGCTATGCCCATTTAACAAAATAATAATAGAATGTTTCTATGCACTCCCCAACCATAGGTTCTTGGCCAGAGATGCAATACTATGATGTGGTATATCTATATGCTGTGAATAAAGGACTGTTTTTGAGCATGGCAGGCACATAGAAGAAGTAGGTGGGGAAATCAGAGGATAGGTAGGAAAAGGAGGGTGGAGTCAGAGAGACTTGATCCAGATGCTCAGGAAGAAACATGTAATGAAATAGTTGAGCCACAGGCCATGTGGCAGGACAGATCAATAGAAATGGGTTGAATTAAGATGACAGAGCTAGCTAGCAATACCCCTAAGCCATAGGCTAAATGAAATAAAATTAACATAAGCATCTGAGTGTTTATTTGGGACTTTGGATTGCTGGTCCAGATAAGCAGTGGCGGGCAGGTCTGAATTGGGTCTAGTCTAGGGCAGAAACCTCCTGTTACAGATGGCACCCAATGTGGGGCAAATGCCCACAAAAAGCATATGAGAGTTTAAAAAGAGTTCTAGAGCACAGAAACAGAGCCAAAAGCAGCTTCCGAATTGTGTCTCTGAAGTGAGTCATGGTAAAGAAATGCTGCAGAGATGCCAGAGAGAGTCAGATGAGTCGACAGGAGAAGTAGAGCAAAGAACCTGAAATGCTGCTCTATGAAAAGGTTCTCAGCTAAATGGCTGAAGAGCATCAGAATCATGGGTTAGATTAAGGGTAAAGAATTGGCAAGACATATGCCTGGACCCTAGGCCAACCAGCGTGAAGTTGATATAAGTGTCTGTGTTTGTACAGGTCTGTGGATCTGTAGGTCTACCAGTCTGTACCACAAGCTTGAAAGTCCAGGCCAGAAACATACTATTACAATACTAGGCATGTCTTTCCTCCTCTAAAAAATGTCTTAAATATGATCAATAAAATGGTTTGTTACCCTTATAGCATGTGTACTGCTATTGAATCTATGAGTATTTTTTGCCACATTGGTTTTTGTTGCAATTCACAGAGTTCATAGCTGGGGTAAGACTCTTAATAACTTTCCCTCCAACAGCCTGTACAGCACAGTCTAGGGCCAGAAGAAATAGCCACCTAGGAGAGAGCTTCCTGACCAATACCAACTTTATTTCCCAATGTCCTGTGATTAGTGCATATGTTATTTTCAGCAACAGAAAATCAATATCAAACTCTGATGGGTAACTTGTATTCTACTTTAGATTCTTTATTATTCTTCTGTCTCCAATTTACCAATGTTCCTTTTAAAAATATAATGTTCAAAATGGATAGGCTAAGACTAGAGAGATGGCATAGCATTTAGGAGCATTTATTGTTCTTGCAGAAGGCCTGAGTTTGTTTCTCAGTATCCACATAGTATCTCACAACCATATATCGCTAAAATTAAAAAAGTTCTAATCCACTATTCAGACTTTTATGGGTTCCAGGCATGTATATGGTACTTTACATATATATGAATATGAAAGAATACTCATAACCAAAATAAAGCTAAAAAATATTTTTAATTGAACATTTTTTAAATAGCCAAGATTTAAAACCAGAAAAGCACTAGATGCTGTTCTGAAAGACACATGTTTTATTCTTGTCATCTATATAGTAGCTCACAACTGTCTGTAACTTCAGTCTTCACAATCCAACATCCTCCTCTAGGTTCTGCAGGCACAAATCATGCATGTTGTGAACAAACATGCAAAAACCCATATACCTATGTACCTTTCTCTGTCTCTGCCACACACACCCCCCCCCGTATTTTTCTCTTTGCTTTGTTATTTTTTTGTCTCATTAGCTCTTTTTCTTCCTTCCTTTCTCAGTTTACTGTTTTGATTGTTGGCTTTGTATTGTTGACTTTTCTGGATTTAATGTTGAGAGAAAAAATGAACTCAAGTGGTTAGGAAGGTAGGGAGGATCTGTGAGAATGAAAAATAGTGAGAACAAAATATACTCAATAATACAATGCTCATAAAAACTAGAAAAACATCTATATACAAAAAAATGAATAAACCTTTTTAACGGACATGGAGTCCAAAGGATTCCATTTTTCCATGATTTGTGGAAACAAAACATTTTGTAGGTCTAAATGTGGTACAGCTCTTTGAGTCTCTTTTTGTCTTTGGTAATGATACTTCTCTTATTCTTTGATGCAAATATTGTTTTTTTCATTTTATTTATTAATACTGTTCCTTCTCATAAAGGAAGGACCTCAGAAGAAACCTCTGCTGCTGTTACCTTGATCATGGTTGCTTTTGCTCCAGAAAAATAATGTTTATTTCTATTGTTTAAACTATCTGACACTTTGTTTGGTGGCTCAGCAAACTGTCATACAGGTCATGTGCATTCTCCTCAGATGTGAATTGCCATGCTTTCTACATGACTCCTGCCTAGATTTTCTTTCAAGGTGTTCTTTTATTCTAGTACAGGTATGGAACACAGAGTAGAGGTGACAAACATTAACCCAGAGGATGGTCCATATCTGAGGCTTGAGAACCATTCTGGATCTCCCATGATGGAATATTCTCAAGCAAACCTGCAAAACCAAGAACAATATTTTGTCAAAACAGTCTAACAATGGAGATAGACTCATATTACATGCCATATAGATACAGTTTAGTGACATGGTCAGCAGTGTCGATTTTGGAGTTGGGCTGTTTGCTTTTAACTCTTGACTCTAGAATGTCCTTATTCATATTATAGAACATTCAGTAAATTTTTCTTATTGTTATTAAAGGTGTGAGCTTGAGAAAGATGTGTGTGTTCTCATGCATGCTAGCGTGTATGTGTGTGTAATTTCTAAGCCCCAGTTTCCTTACCTATAAACTTGAGAAAGCTTATAAATATGAAATAAATAAATATGTTTGCAGACAATATAAATAGTACATAAAATGCACTCTAGTACTCAAAAATGAGCTCTGGCCTACCCTACACCTTCACTGCCTGTTGCTCTGTTTCTCTCTCTTTATTCTATATTTGCTTTTTGACAGACCTCTGTAAGCAACCCTTGCTGACTTAGAACACATGATGTAGACCAGACTAAGTTTAAATATGTGACAATTCTTCTGCTTTTACTTACTGAATCTTTAGATTTCAAGTATGTACTAACACACCCAGCTTCCTTTTAGATAATTTTCAACTTATTTATGTGGCTATAAGAATATTTCTATTCTTAGGGGCCAACAGTATTCACCAAATAAATCAGTTCCAGTTTTTTCACAATTTTCATTTTAGTGCCTTAGTTTTATTTATGTGCTAGTACGATCTGTCCCTTAGTTGTCTGGACACTTTGCTTCACTTCATAGAATGTTGGGTGTCATTCTACCCTAATCCAAATCTGGAATGCCCCTAAGGCCTACTTTAGTAAAAATGATCCTGCTATTTCAAAGGGAGTGTCTGTCTATTTACTGAATTATCTTTCTTTTTAAATGAAAAACTTCATAAATGACTGGAATATTCTTCACAAACTTGTTTGTTCAATTTTTCCAGCATGGCCTCACCCACGTTTTTCAAACTGGTCTTATTGTTGACAATTTACAAAGAATCCTGAGTCAGTCTTTGGTACTTTTCTGCTTGCCCAGGTTTCATTGCAAAGTTGAGTGGTGAAAACATTATAGTCATGCCATTTGTTCTAGGTTTAGCTACCATGATGTGGTCAGAGAGAATGTTGTATATCTTGGTCATGGCAATGTTGCTCATATAACTTCTTACCTATTTCCCTCCATGCTTGGACCAGGAAGAAAAGCAGAACCGTAAGTTCCTCCTTACCCTTATAATCCCAGTGACTATTTAAACCAAAGGTCAGAAAACTTTGCTATGAAAATGCCAGATAATTACATTTCCTCTAGTGTATAGACCTTATGGCTTGTGTCTTATCTATTCAACCCTTTCCTTGTGCCTACAGAAGACATGAATAATGATTAAAGACCTATGCATCATAATAAATATCTAAGAATAAAACTAGATTTATATTTCTCACTCTGAACAAAAGACAATTTAAAATGGATCAAAGTCCTTAGTGTAAGACTTGATGCTCTTCAATTGTTGGGGAAAATAGAGCAGAACACTTCAAGGTATAAGCACAGACAAGGGTTTATGAAGAGGACTCCAATAACACAAGAAGCAATCCAAAGAACTAATAAACAAAATTACAAGAACTAAAACCCTACTATACAGTAGAAAAGACAACTGTAAGAATGAAGAGACAGACTATAGAGTGAGAAAAATGTTTTCAGTTATACTTCAAATGTGGAACTAGTATCTAGAATCTATAAAGAACTGCAAAATTTGAATACCACAAACCCAAGTCATCTAATTATGAAATAGGATAATTGATTGAACAGGTTGTTTTCAAACTAGGAAAACAACTGGTGAAGAAATATTTTTTAAATGTTCAACATATTTAGCCATTAGAAAAATGTAAATCAAATTTATTTTGAGACATTGGGTCTGTCAAGTCATGCCTGTAATCACAGAACTTAGTAGGTTGATATGAGTATAGCCACACTGTCAAGGCAAGTTCAGTCTACCTTAGACATTCTAGGCCAGCCAGGACTACACAATGAGACTTTCTCTCAAAAATAAATAATAAATAAACAAATTATTTGAAATTCCATCTTACTCCAGTTAGAATGACTAACGTCAAGAACACAAATAACTCTGCTAGGCTCCAGTATCAGAACACTCTGCAAGCAGAATACACTGAAGGTCAAAGATTTTTGTGGTTGGACTGGTGTTCCAATCCTTCCAGTTGAGGCCTTGCCTGATATAGTAGTTTAAATGTAATTGGCCCCCATAAGCTTACAGGGAGTGTCACTATTAGGAGATGTGGTTTTGTTGGCATAGGTGTGGTCTTGTTGGAGGAAGTGTGTTACTGTGCAAGTAGGCATTGAGGTCTCATATATGCTCAAGTCACACTCAGTTTCTTAGTTCATTTCCTGTGGCCTGCAGATCAATGTACTCATTGTACAAAGATCATTGATCAAAGATGTAAAATTCCCAGCTTCTTCTCCAGCTCCATGTCTTCTTGTGTGACACTGTTTCCCTCCATGATGAAAATGGGCTAAACTTCTGAACTCCCAGCCACCCAATTAAATGTTTTCATTTTTAAGGGTTGCTGTTATTATCTTGTCTCTTCACAACAATAGAAACCCTAAGACACCTGCTTATAGAAGATGATCTGTTTAGGCTCCTTATCTCCTATTACTAGGAGTCTTGGCTAGGGTCCCTCTTGTAGATTCCATGGGGTTTCCATTGCACTAGGTTTCCACTTAATCTCCCAAATGTCCCCCAATTTTAGTCATTTCTCTCAGTATTTTCTCCCTTTCTCCTGCCCAGAGTGACCTTTCTTGTTCCCAATCCCACCCTTTCAAGTCGACCTGCAAAATCTATTTGATTTCCCTTTCCCAGAGACATCCATGTGTCTCCCAGTAAGCCCTCCTTGTTACTTAGCCTTTTGGTGTGTGGACTGTAGCATGATTATCTTTTACTTCACAGCTAATATCCACTTACAATGAGTACATACCATATTTATATTTCTGAGTCTGGGTACCTCACTCAGGATAATTTTTTTTTTCAAATTCCATCCATCTGCCTGAAATTTTTATGATGTCATTGTTTTTAACATCTGAGCAATAAATACCCCATTGTGCAAATGTACCATGTTTTCTTTATCCATTCTTCAGTTGGGAGACATCTAGGTTGTTTCCAGTTCCTAGCTATTATAAATAAAGCTGCTATGAACATAATTGAGCAAGTGTCCTTGTGACAAGATGGATCATCCTTTGAGTATAGCTAGGTCTTGATGTGATCAATACCCAGTTTTCTGAGAAATCTTCATATTTATTTTCAAAGTGACTATACAAGTTTGTACTTCTACCAGCACTGGAGAAGTGTTCTCCTATCTTCACATTTTCACTATTCTCTTTAAAGAGACCAGAGAGACATTATTGAGTAAGATGGAGCAGATATAGTGTCCCACAACAAAGCATTAGGCAGAGTTCATGGAGTCTTGCAGAGGAGAAGGAGGAAGGATTGGAGGAAGCAGAGGGGTCAGATACATCAGAACATGGCCAGTAAAATCAACAGACAGGGACTCACAGGAGCTAACAGAGATTAGGGAGCCTATAGGGATCTCTAACATAGGTCCTACTCATATATGTTATGGATAGGAAGCTTGGTGTTTTTGTGAGATTCCTAACAGTGGAAGCAGGAGTTATCTCTGAGTCTTTTGCCTGCTTGTAGATCCCTTTTCCTCCTATTGAGTTGCCTTGTCCAGCCTTGATGTAATGGTATGTGCCTGGTCTTATTGGAACATATTATACTATGTTTGGTTAATGCCCTTGGTAGGCTTGCTTTTTTTCTGAAGGGAGATGGAGCAGATATGGATCTTGAGGAGAAGGGAGGTGTGGGAGAGAGACTGCAGGGAGGAGAGGGAGGAGAAACTGTAGATAATATGTAATATATGAAAGAAATATATGCATATATGTGTACATATATGATTATGTGTTATATATGTATATATGTGTTATATATGTTATTACATATATATGTTTTTACTTACATATATGTTATTACAAAGATGGTCAAAGTCATCATTTAAATACAGATTTAAAAAAAATCAAATATCAGCAAATGTCAATAAGACTATAGGAAAAAAAAAAGATGCCTTATGTTCTACTGGTGAAAATGTTAATTGCTATAGCCACTATGGAGGTAAGTATGAAGATACCTTATACATCTAAAAATGGAGCTGTACATGTTCCCACAATATAATATGTTGATAGTTCACAGTTATTGTGAATACTATTTATATGCCTTTTGGGCACGCAACTTTTCACGTCTTTGAATTTTTTCAGATGATAATTCATCCTGAGTGGGATTAGATGGTTAATAAATATACATGTTTTCAAGTTGCTGTTTTGTGTACTCAACTGACTTTCTAATATGTAAGTACCTACTTACATTTCTGCCATAGATACCACATTACCACTAGTTTTTTCACCTATCAAATAAGACAATTGAAGCTTGCTTCATTTAGCTGATAGTTATGGTGAGAATCAAAATATGTTCAGACATGCTTTGGAAACTGCCATGTGATACATTTTCATGGTCATTTCTCTTTAGTGGCAGTGTCAGGCTAGATCAAATGGCGTCAGGAGCAAACACAATATTGTATACATGACAGCCCTTCACACAGCTAGCCTGCCCTGCTGTAAATGATCAAAACATGAAAGTCAGTTAATATTGTAGGAGCAGTAAGGTCCTCATCTGCCTTTCAGAAAAGTCACAGCAAGCAGCCTTTGTCCTGATGTCAGAATGTTAGTGACTAATGTCCTGTTTTCTTTTTTTAAATTATTATTATGAATAAAGAAGTCACATTTTCTATCCTTGTATATCCTTATTCCTTCCCTCTCCCAACACATCAAGTCATTCTCTCTTCTCCACATCTCCCCATCACCCCCATGGGCAGGCAGTCCTAAGGTCCCATGGTCCCAATATTGCTTAGTTCAGCCTCCACTCCTAGCAAATCCAGTTTTCTCCCCCCAACATCAAGACTGAGTCATGTCCTGCTTTCTTATGATATGGAGCCCTTGAGAAATAAACACAGTAACCCAAGACTAAATACTTCCTCTGCTTTTGTGTTTTGAATACTTCATGTGCCAATACACAAATTCACATCAGGTTAGCTGAAGGATCACTGGACAGGCAACAAAGCTAGCTGACAGACTATGTGTAAGTACTTAGAATCACTTATCTTAAACACATCAATTCTCTTCTCAGAGCTCCATTTGTATAAAATTTAATAGAAGAATTCTTATAACTTTATTAAGCTCTTGGAATTTCTGGGAGGTTAAAAAAGATCATCTATGCCAAAGTAAAAACCAAGTATCCAGCAGACCCCCTACATAGTAGGTGTTCAATAATGGAAAATAAAATACAGTCATTCATATATAATCCTGTTCTTTGCATGTAACCTGAGAGTTACCCAACTTGATTTGTTGGCTTGGTTTCTGGCATAAATGTTTTGTTGCCAACCTGAAACCTTGGTTATTTTTTTTTACTCTCTTGGTGAGTAAGTCTGGAGACTTTCTGCAATTTTTTTTTAAACGTTATTTTTTTATTTATTTGCCTTGGTGTTTGCCTGGAACTGGGAACTGGAACTACAGACAGTTGTGAGCTGCCATGTGGATGCTGGGAATTGAACTCAGGTCCTCTGGAACAGCAGTCAGTGCTCTTAACCACTGAGCCATCTCTCCAGCTCCGACTTTCTGCAATTCTTACCTGAGCTAGAAGTGAGTTGAAGAGTAACATCATTAGCAGCCAAAGTTAGAATGATTATTTCTTTTGTTAACAAATAATGTTATGATGAATATTTTTGAACAAATTTCTTCCCTATTAAGGAGGGAATTTACTTTTCTTTCCATCATTTAGGATAATTATGATAATTACTCAGAATAGGCTGCTTGGGAGAATTTTATTCATTTCTTAAACCTTTGGTTATATATTTTCTATTGAGTTTCCACAAAGGTTCTACTAATAATGTGCCATTAATTTTGCATTACCTTAAAATGTATTATTTCTTATACATCATTTACAGTATCATGCTGATTCCCACATTTTTTCACTCATCCAACCAGAAGCCCTTAAATTCATTAGCATTTACTGAAGAATGAATGAATGAATGAATGAATGAGAGTGTCAACTGAAAAGAAAAAACTGTTTAAGGTATTATGTTTGTGTAACTCATTTAAAATAGTAATATATAATTAATAAATGCAAAATCATAGTCATCTATGATAACCAAACTTATAGTCATGTAAGCTATGTTTTTTTAGGTATACAACAATATATTTCAATTAGATAAATAATCTTCAAACACTTCAAAGACCTACAAAATATTTTAAAAACTTAAACTTTTCTAGTCAGTGAGACAGGTCTGCTCCTGGAGGCACAAATCTACTTCAAAAACATAATAGGCATCAAAACCACACCACATAAAATTTACTTGCTTTGTGGCAAAACTTAAAAAAAATTAGTTAAAAAAAATTCTTGCTTCAAGTGCCTGACAATATGCTATATAAGCTAAACATGTAAGACCCATAGAAAAGTAACTTCTAAAACTTGGGCAAAACAAGCCAAGATAGTCTTCAGATTCTTACATTGCAAAAAACAAAATGAAAAACAAAAACAAAAAACATACTAGACATCTTTCAAGACAAAAAAACAGCTGAAAAAGTATGCCAAAATAGATAAAACAGACATTCAAATTTCCTGCTTCACTAAAAAATATGCCAAAAACTCTAGATCTATAGGCTAAAGATAAATGCCCCACCATTACAAAGATCTATAAGTACTTGTCCAGGCAGCCAGATATTATCTCTATCATTTCTAGATTTTAAAAGTTGATTACACTTCTTGTTTATTCAAATAATATTGTATCCTTCTATAGTCTTTAATAAAGTTAAAGATTAAAAGTTATGAATAAAATTTTCCTAAATTATTATAAAAATATATTAAAAAATAAAACTTTAGACTCACAAAAATAAAACATTTTCTTTAATTTTTTTAAATATAAATAGACTAAAGTCTATAACTATAATTCTTGCTTAATAGTTGTTTTGTTATATATAACTTTACTATGTTAAAACTAAAACTTTTTTGATTAAACAAAAAAGAAAAGTGATATGGGAAATCTTTCTGTATGCTGTGAATATCATTGGTCAATTAAAGGACTGTTTTGGCCTATGGCAGAGCATCTTAGAAGCAGGCAGGAAATCTGAACGTAGATAAAGGGAAAGGAGGGTGAAGTCAAGACAGACACCATCCAGCTTTCCAAGAAGTAAGATGTAAAGAAATGGGTAAGCCACAGAACACATGGCAAGACAGATTAATGGAAATGGGTTGAGTTAAAATGCAAGAGCTAACTAACAATATGCCTGAGCTATAGTCCAAGCAGCATGTGATTAATATAAGCATCTGAGTCATTAGAGGGGAGCAGCTTTGGACAAGTCCGGATAGCAGGGCTAGGCTAGACCAAAAACCTATACAACAAAGAAAGATCACAGAAGTGAAAGGAAGAAAGAAAGGGAAAAAGGAAATGGAAGAGAAAAGAAGAAAAGGAAAGATGGACAGAGAAGACTGGGCAAAATAATAGCGTTAAGTGTGAAACAGAGACTGGTCTGTTTGTAGCTGCCCACATCTATTAAAGCATACTATGGAGTACTTTGCCTTGAAGGGAGGAAAAACAGCATGTCACATACCATGCGGTACATATACATGAGTAAACAAATTGCCAACCAAAACATATTTAAAGGGAACCCATTACGTTTATTTATTGAAGCTTTCAAGTGTTGCCTTGGAGCCACAATAAAATAAATTATTCAGCTCTCTTGTATCTACTTTGAAAAAACATGGATTCTCCTTTATATTCTTGGATCTATTTCTACTGTATGTCCTTCTTTTGGGGGAGCACTCGGAGTAAAGTATATGATATTTGTTATCAGAGAAAATTTCAGAGGCCAGCTTTGTAGTTGTAAATAACCTCCTTACAACAGTTTCCACAGCAGGACTAGAATGATGAAAGAGTATACAAGATTTTAAATCGCTCTACTTATATGTACTCATATTTTCCCAGGATTTTGTAAGAGTTATAGAAAATATGAGTTCCTTTGTGTTTGGTTTTCGGTAGCCTAATCTGGCTTCAAGCATAAGACCTTAGTTTACCTGAAAGGATGCTGGAGGTGACAGATGAAAGCCAACAGGCCTAGTTTACAAGGGGTTTTTGTCACATTGATTGAATTATTGAAAATTAAAGACACTCTGGAGCAGGGGGCAGCTGAACTCTGCACCTGGCCACACCCACAGCTCCTGCTGCTGCTGAGGTTAGCTGCAAGGATCCCTACTGAGACCCCGAACTGAGTGAACTGAGCAAACCAACTGCAGGGGTCTCTGAGGGGCGGATTCGAACCCTGACCAGAGGACCAGTGCTCTCTGTGGCGTCCCAGCACACTCTGGAGCAGGGGGCAGCTGAACTCTGCACCTGGCCACACCCACAGCTCCTGCTGCTGCTGAGGGTAGCTGCAAGGATCCCTACTGCGACCCCGAACTGAGTGAACTGAGCAAACCAACTGCAGGGGTCTCTGAGGGGCGGATTCGAACCCTGACTAGAGAGGTGACAGGAGACACACAAACCAAAGTGCCATGACTGACCAGGACACATCTAATTGTGAACCACTGGACCCATGGGCAAACGTCAGTGCAAGAAATTACATAATAATACAAAGGGCAATATGGTAACTCCAGAAGAGAGTGGCAATCTTACAAATACAAGACCTGAACTGAGCAATGAAGAGGAAACAGAAGGAAGCAACACCAAAAATTCCTTTTTGATGATCATCGAAGCTCTCAAAGAAGATATGAAAAAAAGCCTCGAAGCT
>PVIH01013426.1:0-58476 GCA_004025045.1 Sigmodon hispidus
GACCTCCTGTTCTCCTCAGCACCATTTCCTCACTCTCCACTGGGTCAGGGTGCTCAACACCTCATCTCCACCCTGCCTCCTCACAGAACAAGAGCCAGGGTTCAATCCCTGTGAGTTTACTGAAGTTTGCTCGATGGTCTGTTTATGAACATGCTTGCATGGGTGTTTTCACATCTGAGTGTAGTGCTCTGAAAGCATTGGCTAGGTCAGGCTAGTTGATGTTTTTCTTGCTCCTCTGACTATATCAGCTTCATTTTTTATACAGTTTTCTGTCAGTTAAAAGGGATGGTAATATTTCCTGCTATGTTCACGTGAAAAATCGCCTCCCTTTAATCCTCTTATACTTTGCTCTGTGGAGACTGAAATTCTTATTACATGTAAAAACATTTTTATGGTTGTTACATCTTTTGATGAACTGACATTTATCATTATGAATGTCTCCTTCTCCCTCTGCTAATGCTTGAGCTGAAGTCTTTAATGTTTTGCTTGCTTATTACACCTGTGTCTCTTTTTACTCAATTGCTTTTCTTTTTCCCGTTAACCTGCAATTGTTTGTGTCTTTACATTAAATTTTGATTTCGAGATGTGCATCTCAAGTCTTGATCAGTGTGCTCTTAACCCGAGGCTCATGGGACCTTCTCATCTCAGTCTGGTGAGTATCATAGGCCTTGGATGCACACTGTGTGCCTGACTTTATGTCACTTTATTTAAAAGGCATACATAATAGAATATAATGGGTCTTCCTTTTCACTCCACAGATATTTAATGCAGTAATTAATAAGGTTAAACTTTGACCTGCCATTATTTACGTGTTTTACCTTCGTGTGCGTGTCTGTGTGTGCTTGTGTGTGTGTGTGCTTGTGTGTGTGTGTGCCTGTGCGTGTGTGTGTGTGTGTGTGTGTGTGTGTGTGTGTGTGTGTGTGTGTGTGTGTGTGTGTGTGTGTGTGTGTGTGTGTGTGTGTGTGTGTGTGTGTGTCTGTGTGTGCCTGTGTGTGTGTGTGCATGTGTGTGTGTTTTGTTCTCCCTTTCTTCTCTCATTTTGATGTATTTGAAAATTTTTTTTTAAACTTTATTTATTTTATTTATTTGCCTTGGTGTTTGCCTGAAACTGGAACTACAGACAGTTGTTAGCTGCCATGTGGGTGCTGGGAATCGAACCCAGGTCCTCTGGAAGAGCAGACGGTGCTCTTAACCGCTGAGCCATCTCTCCAGCCCCTGTATTTGAAAATTTTTAAGTAATTCATTTTAAGATGGGCACAGTAGCATACACCTGTAATTGCAATACCCAGGAGGCTAAAGTAGGAAGATTTTAAAGTTTGAGGCCAGCCTGGGTTACATAGTAAGTTCCAGTCTAGCCTGAGTTATAGAACCTGTGTCATATGGTAAGACCCTGACTCAAACAGACTCCATTTTACTTATCTGCTGACATTTAGCATCAGTTCTTTGTCATGTAATATACTAATCATCTCTTTATATCTGAAAACAACATCTTTGTCTTTATTCATCCTATTGGACACAGAATTGTGTTTTAGCGCTCTTTTTTTAAAACATATTATTGTTTGTGGATTTCACATCATGCCTACTGATTCTGCTCATCTCCCTATCCCCTTGCTTCTCTTCTCCACCATTGTTACCAACCCCCAAAAACAAATTTTAAGAGTAGAAGCAAAAAAATAAAAACTAAAAAGGAAACAAAACCATCAAAAAGGGTGGGGGCTAAAAGAAAATCTTGTCATGGATGCTGTAGTGTGTCCCGGCGAGTCACACAGTATCCCTTTTATTTCATACATCTTGTACCTGTTCACTCCAATGAGTTATTGGTTTGTTTGTGGCCTCTGACTTTGGTTAGACCCTCCATATCTGGCCCTTACTGGACTCCTCTTGGATAGCCTACTGTTGACTCCTGTCCTGGAGATCCTGTAGTTTTGGATCTGCAGGTCCAGCCCCTTCACATGCTCCAGCAGTTCATAGAAGAGGTGGGTGTGGGGAGGGCTACCTTGCAGACCTGGTTTTGGCCTGGGTGGTAGCTGGGTGGGTCAGCCTGCCAGCTCTCCCTCATTGTCACCTCCCAGGGGAGACCTTCCCAGCACTGCCCTGGCTAGGTCACCAATTGCAGCAGACAGCAAGGGGTGGGTCCAGCTCCCCTGCTCTCACAGCCTAGGGTCCACTTCACCCTCACACCTCAGGGCCAGCTCTGCTGTCTGCCCAGGTGAGGGCCAGGGCCAGCTCTTCCATTCTCATGGCCCCAAGGTCAGCTCTGCTGCCTGGGACAGGTAGAAGGGGGAGGGGGCTATTTTCCCTCCCTTTGCAATCCCATGGCATACAAGGGAGGGGGAGGGGCCGCTCTACAGACCCAGCTCCCCTGGGCCCCCACCAACAGGTCAGCTTGAGTGTGCTGCCCAGGCAAGGGGCGGGGCCAGCTCTCCCACTCCTGTGGCCCTGTAGACAATTTTCTCCATGGCACCTGAACTTCATGTTTTCAGGTGAGAAGTCAATGATAGTCTGCACGGTTGAGCTTCACCGTGTGTGTTGTCCTTGGCTGCGTTCGGGTTTTTCCTTATCTTTGCTTTTGGTGGCTTGATTGTGATGTGTTTGGGGGTGTTACCTTCATGTTTACCTTGTCACCATTCCAGTGACTTCAATATGAATTTTGTCTTTCACTTTATTTCTTCACATTTTCTGCTCCACTTTCTTCTTTTCTGAAAATAATAGTAATAATAATAATAATAATAATGTCACCCTAGGCCTGGAAAGATTGCTCAATGGTTGAGAGCACTGGCTGCTCTTCCAAAGAACATGGGTCAAATTCCCAGCACCCACATGGCAGCTCACAACTGTCTGTAACTCCAGTTCCAAGTTATCTGACACCTTCACACCAATGCACATAAAATGAAGTTAAATAAATTATTAAATAATAACATCATCATAATTATATATTTGGATCCAGATATGTATCATTTTTCATTTACCTTTTCTTACAACATACCCACTTGCTACTAAAATCATTCTTAAGAGTTTATAATTTATTTTTAATTCTAGAATTTCTTGTTGTCATATATATATGTGTGTGTATATATACATATATGTGTATATATATATGTATATATATATTTGGGTTTTTTGGTTTTGTCTTGTGAGATAACTTCTCACTGTATACCCTGGTCAGCATGGAACACAATAGATCAGGCTGCTCTTAAACTATTTATTGTCAGTCTTCTTTCTTTTTTTTTTTTTTAAAAAAAACTTTATTTATTTATTTATTTGCCTTGGTATTTGCCTAGAACTGGAACTACAGACAGTTGTTAGCTGCCATGTGGGTGCTGGGAATCGAACCCAGGTCCTCTGGAAGAGCAGACGGTGCTCTTAACCGCTGAGCCATCTCTCCAGCCCCCATCAGTCCTCTTTCTAAACATATATAACAAGGAATATTAAAATTTAAGAATTATACCACATCATAATTAAAGGCAAGTTAATTTTTTTATTTTTTAATTAATTTATTTTATTTTATGTGCATTGGTGTTCTCCCCACATGCATGTCTGTGAGGGTGTCAGATCCCCCAGAACTGGAGCTACAGACAGTTGTGTATTCCTACGTGTGAGCTTGGAATTGAACCCTGGTCCTCTAGAAGAGCAGCCAGTGCTCTTAATGACTGAGCCATCTCTCCAGTCCCTAAAGGCAAGCTCATTAGACACAGATTTCTAAAGGCCCTGATGGAACTTAATGAAATACTTCAAGTTCTGAAAGGAAATGACTCTCAGCCAGGATTATCTTATACAAGAAGAGTTCCCTATGGGAAGGGGAAGCGAAGCCCTTCAGAGATAAGCTCAGGAATCCATGGCCTTCATCAGCATTGATGAAGATGCTAAGGCTTCCCCACACCCAGAGGAGGAAGAGAGAGCAGCACACTCAGGGGACACTCTGTATTTCAATGAGATTACATATGTATTTCCTGAGACTGTGGACTTTTCTGCTAGTGTCTCATTAAATAGATATTCTGTATTTTTGACCTGTAGCTCTTTTCCTCCTGGTATGCTGATGAGGTAGATATTTGCTGTTTGTGTTAGTCAATTTTCCATTAGTGTAACAGATACTTAGGAGAGAAAGATTTATTTGGGGTTGTGTTTCAGAGGCCCCAGTCATTGGTCCACTGGCTGCTCTGTTGTCTGGGGACCAGCAGTGAAGCAGTACAGCAGGGTGGAAGGGCATGGCAGAGCAGAGCTGCTCAGCCTCGGTACTCAGGAAGCTGTGACAAAGAGAGAGTTCAGGGGCAGATGATAACCTTCAAAGATGTGTTCCCCACCACACTGTCCAGTGACCTGCCTCCAGCACCATGCCTCCTCTCCTAAGTGGTCTGTAAACTCCTTGGTGGGTTGGTCCACTGATGAGCTGTGCTGTAATAGGAGCAGAAGAGGGCACCTGGCTGGCGGAAGCCAGGTCGCTCCAGTCCCATGAGGGCAGGAGGCTGTCTATGTGGCTGGGAGCCTCGAATAGAGACCACTCTTAGAGACTGTGCTCATGTGCTCTTACAGTCTGGGCTTGAGTCAAGAGACTTTATTAGAGTGAAGGGAAGGGAGAGAGAGAAGAGAGGGAGGGAGGAGAAGGGGAGGTCAGAGATGCCCACAGCCTCTGGAAGGAGAGAGAAAGAAGGAAGAAAGAGAGACAGCAAAGGGAATGAATGAGTCCTTTCTCAAAGACTGAGTGACATGAGGACGCTGATGGGCATCCAGGTTATTGCTTATTGACCAGGACCCCAGAAAGTGGGTCAGAACATTCCACCTTCTTGATTTTATAAAAAGATGAGTTACTGATAATGGAGGGAGGCGATGGAGTCGGAATTTCCCATTCTCTAGGCTGCTTCCTGTGGATTTAGGACAAAGGGGGATCAGTGTCACACACAGTGGGAGGTTTGAGTGAAGAAGCATTCAGTTAGCCGCCATCCTGGAGACCTCAGGCATGAGTTCCTTGAGTCGGCTCAGAAGGCTGGTTACTAGGAGAAACAAACTGCCAGAAAGAATGAAATGTAAAAGTGCCCTGATTGTGTCCAGAACAGGCATAAGAACAGACATACCCTTCACTGCAACATCCATCCTCCAAAACCAGGTTCCAGGGGTCGGTACCCACTTGAGTCTGGAGAGGTGGTACCAGCCATGAAGTCCCAGGAGCTCGGAGAGATGGCACACCAGATAGAGGGATGGTGTGTTCTAGGGACACTGGAACCATCACATCTGCTGTTTCCTGTTAAAAGAACTTCAGAATATAGCATTTTTATCTTTTAGCACTTGAGAACTGTCTATTAGGTATGACTAATGACTATCAAACCTGTTTTCCTGGATAGTATTTAGTATGTAAGCAGCTTTCAGTTTTAAATTTGTTGAGCATTTGGCAAAGGCATAGGTATAAATCTATAAATTGGCTTTTTTAAAAAAGATTTATTATGTATACAACATTCTGCTTTCACTATGCCTGTGTGCCAGAAGAGGGCACCAGATCTCAAGACAGGTGGTTGTGAGCCTCCATGTAGTTGCTGGGAATTGAACTCAGGACCTCCGGAAGAACAATTGGTGCTCTTAACCTCTGAGCCATCTCTCCAGCCAATTATGTGGGCAACCCAGATGGACTAAAAAACAAACAAACAAACAACGTGCAACAGTTTATGAAAGAGGTTTGGGAGCAAAAGAGTAAAAGAATCCAAGAGCAGGGATTTGGGAAAGGTGACTGATGATCACAACAAAGATGCTGTGACAAAGCCAAATGACCCATCTGTCTTTTCCCTCAGTCAAGATGGCGCCAGCCCATGTGGTCACACATCGTTTTGTTTTCCTCAAGACCAAATACTATATAATCTCAAGCTTTCAAAATCAGTAAGGGCCAAGAGACAATTCTCGTTTGTGGGAAATGCAGAGAGGGAAGCGTACCCAGTGAAGGTCCAGGGGCTCCCAGCATTCGTTCTTGGGCGGAGGGGGTGGGGGGGATGGGGGGGGTGCTGAGTCACAGCACCAGTGCTGTTGTGAAGGCAGAGATTTACCATTATAAAACTTTATTTTAGGGAAAGATCATTTAGTGCCTGAGGGCAGGGCCCAGGTCTAAGAAGAATCTAGGAAAAATCTCAGGAACCTGTCTGACAGCCAATAGATTCAAAACTTGGATTTGCACTGTAAGTTTAACCAATAGTTTCCAAGAATTACTCTACTCCATACCCCTTTACCCAATCCTGAAATGCCAAGATGTGTAACACCCCACTTACATACTTCTTTAAAAACCCTCGGTCGGGCCGAGGGCTTGCGCTGCCGCTTGGGGCGCCCTACCAGGCTTCGGGCGGTGTGGAGCTGGTGTGTGCAGGCGGACAGCCGGAGGGTCGCACGCCGCTCGCCGCTGCACCATGGTGCATCTTACAACCTTTCTCTGCAAAGCGTACCGTGGGGGCCACCTAACCATCCGCCTTGCTTTGGGTGGCTGCAC
This sequence comes from Sigmodon hispidus, assembly GCA_004025045.1. Classification (NCBI taxonomy): domain Eukaryota; kingdom Metazoa; phylum Chordata; class Mammalia; order Rodentia; family Cricetidae; genus Sigmodon; species Sigmodon hispidus. The sequence goes on from PVIH01013426.1 coordinate 6,461, forward strand.
CAACCGGCCCTTTTACCGCATTGTGGCCATTCACAACAAGTGTCCCCGGGATGGCCGCTTCGTGGAGCAGTTGGGCTCCTACGATCCACTGCCCAACAGTAACGGAGAAAAACTGGTTGCCCTCAACTTGGACCGCATCCGGCATTGGATTGGCTGTGGGGCTCACCTCTCAAAGCCTATGGAGAAACTTCTGGGTCTTTCTGGCTTTTACCCCCTGCATCCAATGATGATCACAAATGCTGAGAGACTTCGGAGAAAGAGAGCTCGAGAAGTCCACTTAGCATCCCAGAAAACAGACTCGGCGCCTGGAGAAACAGAAGCTAGCTGATGGCAGTGCACACTGCTGTGGCCCATAGTCAAAGAGCCCTCACAACTCTTTTTGTTGGGTTTGAGGATGAATAAATAGATTTTCCAAAAAAAAAAAAAAAAAAAAAAAAAAAAAAAAAAAAAAAAAAAAAAAAAAAAAAAAAAAAAAAAAAAAAAAAACCCTCTCATCCCTGAGCTTGGGGCCAAATCCCTCCATTGAAACATACAATTTCAGCCCAGGTTTGAACCTGTGTGTGTTCAAACCTGTCCAAAAGAATAAGCTGACCCTCGTGTGTCTGCATCAGAATCCAGCTCCCTGGTGGTCTTTGGAGGTATCACAACACAGGTACAACAGTTGTAATATAATTGGGAGAAGGTAGCTGGTGGACCTAGCAGATGGGGTCCCAGCACCATGCAAGCAGGGCAGCCCAGGTGGTCAGTGTAATGTGGGTGGGAGCTATGGAAAAAACACACAGGCTGAGCTCACATGGAGACTTTATTAGCGTGAAGGGAAGGGGGGAGAGAGAGAGGGTGGGGGGTCTGAGATGCACATGACTTCTAGTAGAAGAAGAGAAAGAGAGGGAAGAAGAGGGAGGGGTCTTTTCTTAAATAGAGCTTGCTATCCAGACAACGGGAAGACCAGGATCCAAGGAAGTGTGTTAGAACACTAACAGTCAACATCCTTGAACACTACAGTCAACATCCTTGAACACTAACAGTCAACATCCTTGAACACTACAGTCAACATCCTTGAACACTAACAGTCAACATCCTTGAACACTAACAGTCAACATCCTTGAACACTAACAGTCAACATCCTTGCTACAGTCAGTCAACATCCTTGAACCAGTCACCTCTCAGTGGCCAATGGCAGACTGAACACTGAGTACAGGAACCTTCTGAGTGGACATCTCCTCGTCAGGCTGGAGTAATTTCTAAAGCTGTCCAGGCAACTTGCATCATGTCTTCATTCTTTCTTGGAATTTTGGTGAGTTTTTTTTCCTGCTTAAACATACTATTTTGGAAAAAACAATTTGAAGCTCCAGTATTATTTGTTTTTTTATTTAATACTTTATCTATTATAGTAATCAATATTTTGGCTTTTTGAGACAGCATTTTCCTGTGTAGTTCTTAATGTCATGGAACTCACTGTGTAGCCCAGGCTGGCCTCAAACTTAAAGATCTGCCTGCCTCTGCCTCCCGAGTGATCGGATTAAAGGTGTATTAAAGGTGAACCACTGCCTGGCTTCAGCTGATTTTTAAAAATCTGACTCACTAAGCTTTTCATTCCAAGACTTCTGGCTTTTTCCCCAAAAAAATCTGTTTACTAAATCTTTATGCATATTTTGATTTTCATAATCATTATTGAGCTTTTTTAAAAGTGCATTTGAATTTTTTATCATTTACTTTGGTACCTCTGGAACCTGCTACTATAGAGTTATGAACCCCATGAGGTGTCATATACTTATTCTTTCATACTTTTATGTTTATATTTTGTACATCTGTTGATGGGACTGTCTTTTTTAAGTCTATGGAAAGGTCTTCTTAGTAAGTAGTCTCTTGATGATGTGTCTTGGGATATTGTGGCTTCAGTTGTCATCAGTGGGTTTTAACACAATGTGTATTATGTTACAACTTACTTTCTCCATGTGTCTTGCAGGACTAAAGTCTTTCTGGCAATGCAAATAGGTGTGGGAGGCAGCAGAGCCTGTGTGCTGTTTCAGATTGAAACAGGCCCCAAGATTCAAATTTTCAGAACTACTGAGTCAGTGTGTCTGTCAGAATGTCCCAACATAGGAGATAGTATATTAAAAAAAATGTTTAAACTAGCTAAGATAATGAAGGAATTCTAGAAAGTCCTTAAAAACAAGCTAATCAGAATTGTATCTGTACTGAGACCCCTAGTAGATGTGTAACTTTGTGGGTTTTGCCTTTAAAAACTGATCTTGCAGAGGGGCGGGTACCTCCTCCAGCCTCTGCTATGACAGTGAACTTGCAGGGTCCCTGCTGAGGCTTGTATTTCTTTTCACTAAACCTTGCTTTTGCATTTCAGAGAGTTTGCATCTCTGGTGGTCTCTTGGTGGTGGTGGGGCTCATGACCAGGGCTCAACAGTTATAATAGAGTGGAGTTGGGGATTTCTACTGACACTTGATTCTGCCTCTATGACTCAAAAGCAGTTCTGATACTGGCTGCTCAAAAGGTAGTGAGTGGCTCAATACTTTAATCCTCTGATACTGGTGCAGTCTACAATGTGATGCAGAAATTGGTGCAGACCAGGATCATAGCTCCCCCTCTTGGTTCTCATTCCTGGCACTCATTCCAGTGTACAGTCTGACAAGGCATGGCTGCACCGCTGCCCAGGACCTTTGTAGCTGTAGTGCTGCAAGCAGGTGTGTTATTTCTCTCTGCCATTACTATAGGGGCAATGAATTGTTCAGCAGTACCCTAGCCCCTTGAATGAAACTCGACCATGCTGGGGGATTTGTCTCAGGCATATGCTGTGTGGCATTCTGGTCAACAGTGGATCATGTGCAAATACAGTTGCATAGAATTATAGGTCCCAAAGTGACACTGTAGCTACAGTAGGTGACCTGAACTCATACGAACAGAATACTATAATATTGGAATTCTTAGAAAATATCAGTCAGTAAGCTATGCATACCTGTAGTTAATAAGATTAAGGTGACTCACAGACTAGTGTAACTGCTGCTCTCCGGAAACAGATTTCTACTGAGAGACAGACAGACAGAGGGACACCAAGTGAACATGAATGTGGAGATCTGTGAATCAAGGAATATAGCATTCCCAAGATTGCCAGAAAACCATCAGAAGCTTGGAGACATGAAAGAGATGTTCCTGCACAGACTCCTACAGAATTAACCTTGTGGACACTTGGAGCTCAGACTTCAAGCCCTGAAGAGTGAAATAATAAATTTCTGTGTTTTGAGTCATTTGGTCTACAAAAATTTTTTTAGAGAAGCCCTAGGAATCCTTTCAAAATTCACCAAGACTAGGATTTTTTTCAACACTGTTGAAGGCATCAGCTAGTAAAAATCAAAAAGAAAAACAGAAGGTCAAACAATTAAACAATATGGTCTCATTCTCTGGAGCTCACAGTCTGTAGAAGAAGAAGAAGGCAAGAAAAGAGATGTGACCTTAGTAAAATCTGCCCTACAATCCAAAGATGTCTTCATGAGAGAGTACCTTCTCTGGACTTGTTTTTAATTAATTAATTAACTATTAAGTACACAGAAGAGGGTACCACATGTCATTATAGATGGTTGTGAGCCACCATATGGTTGCTGGGAATTGAACTCAACACCTCTGAAAGAACAGTGTTCCTAATCTCTGAGCCATCTCTCCAGCCCGCCTCCCGCCCACACACTTGCTTTTTCATCATGGTGTTTCATTGCAACAACAGAAATCCTGAGACACTAATGCTAGTAAATGAGATGAGTGCTTTTATGCTAAAATGCAGAGTCCATGACAGCAAATCAGGCAGGGAAAGGTGTGCAACTAGATGGCAGCGTTCCAGGCAGGGGAGCCAGTGTGTGCCAACACCAGAGCAAGAACAGCACAGGCCATGCCTAGAAAATAGGAGTATGGTCTCTCTGCCTAGTCCCGGATCTCTCAATTCATTCTTACAGCCAACTTTGGTTCGCATATTGCTGTGACAGCTTACTGGGGTGACGAGTGCCACTCCCGAACTTTATCTTTCCTGCAACCTCACAATGTGAACTTACTTGGAAATAAGTCTACACTGCACATGTGTTATACTGGAACAAGATGGGCCTTTAATCCAATAGGATTGATGTCCTTAAAAGACACAGAAATAAATAAGAACACTGACAACAGAACGGAATGATGCTGCTCCATGACATAGCAATACGATTCTAGCAATCACCGGAAACTAAGAAAAGGCAAAGAAGTCGGTTCAAAACGACAGAGAAAACCTGACTCTACCAAGACACAATTATCAACCCAGTCTGTTGTTTAAGCCTCTCAGCATTTGAGGCTTTCTTGGGAAATTAATCCAAAAGTGTTTTACTTATCTTCTTAGACCTAAAACTACCACGTCCCTGACCAAGAAAGGCAGGATGCCCTCCGCCCCTTCCTTGAAGATGCATGGACTTGCACTCAGGGGAGGAAAAGGCTACCGAGTAAATGCCCTACCGAGGTGCAGTGCTCTATAAGCAGGGCGGCAAAGACAGGACAGCACTAAGAGGCTTAACAGGCGGGGCTGGGCAGCGCAAGGTCGCAAGGAGCGACGCTGGGGCGGGTAGCTCCTGCGACGGGAGCCTAGAATTGCACACTCACGCCGTGGAGCGCCCTCCACACCCAACCAGAAACCGAAAGCACGTCCGTGAGTCTCCGGTACCCAGCCGCCAAGCAGCAAGCCCGTGATTGGTCCCGCGATGCTGCGTGAGGCGGGACTTCCTCCCCACGTCCAAGAGACCGGAAGTGAACTCATCTTCCACCGGAAGAAGAGGGAAGTTGCTAACGGGATCCAGATACCTGATGCTGGCAGCTTTTGTCGCTGTAGTTGGGCCAGTATCTGGCCATCTGTTGCAGTAGGCGACAGTGGTGTCCCGGTAGGCTATCTGGCGTGGCAGGCGTCCGAGGAATGGGAGTAGAAGAGATGGGTAAGCTACCCAGGAGTCGAGCTTACTTTTCTGTGCCTTTTTTCCTCCATCTTTTTAAAGAGAGTTGATAGCCCACGGCTGCGGTGGTGGGTAGATGTGCAAGAAAACACACACACACACACACACACACACGAATGCATACTCACGTACATATTCACATCCACAGAGCTGATGAATATCGTCTCTACAAATCCAGGCATTCTTACATATGTGAACAAAGTCATTTGATGGTGGAAATCGAACGAAGACATCTTGATAATACATCTTATTTCAGCTTCAACTGAAGAACAGCAAGGAGACTGTTGGAAAGTCATACCGTTTTTTTTTTTTTTTTTTTTTTTTTTTTTAAAAACTTTATTCATTTATTATTTATTTGCCTTGGTGTCTGCCTGGAACTGGAACCACAGACAGTTGTTAGCTGCCATGTGGGTGCTGGGAATCGAACCCGGGTCCTCTGGAAGAGCAGACGGTGCTCTTAACCGCTGAGCCATCTCTCCAGCCCCAGTCATACCGTTTTTTAAAGATGTAGTCATGACTAAAATCTCATTTTGTTTCCAGCTCAGAATTCTCATACATAGTCTATGCAAATTGGTTTTAAATTGCCTTCAGATGGTGTGGGTATATGGGTAGGAAGTTGGAGATTTGAAGGACTGAGAAGGGTGGTGGGTGCATTCAGTAGTTAAGAGCATTTGTGGCTCTTACAGAGGATCAGAATTTGATTCCTAGCACCCACATCATATTGCTCACAATCAATGAGTTTTTGTTGTATAAGCAAATGATTACTGTTGAATTGTGACATGGGCAGAAGTATCACCTGAAAATGCAATAATATGCACACTATTAGAAACTATAATTCTGGACACAAGAATATAAATGGGCTTACGTTTTGTATTTTCTTTTAAAATCTTGTTTCCTTTCACTCCTTTTAGGAATTGATTGTCTAGTGTACAAGCTGAAGCCCCAGCCTTCACCGCTTTTATTGTCATAAGTAAATGGCTCTAACCCATTTCTAGAGACTTACCAGTTCATTGAATTGGGACATGGACCAATGATAGGTGTTTCTGTTTCTGCTCATTCTGTTTGCCAGCTGTCTGTTGCTGTTCTGCTTCCTTCTGTCTTTAGGATGCCCATGAATTTTTAATGAATAAGTAAGTTTACAAAAACAGGAGTATTATACTGACTGTAGTTGTTATTTAAGTAGGTAAATGTTGTTTAAAATTTTTCTTATTTTGGGCTGTGAATGTAGCTCTGATAAGGTGGGTACCTTGCATGAACAAGACCCTGGGTTTGATCCCCAGCATCAAAGATGGAGAGGAGGGAAGAACCCAGAAGCTCTCATACAGAAATCTTTGTCAGTTAAATGGGTTTTTGTTTAGTTGGGGTTTTTTTTTTTTTGTTGTTGTTGTTACAGGGTTTCTCTGTAGTTTTGGAACCTGTCCTGGAACTCACTTTGTAGACCAAACTGACCTTGAACTCAGAGAGATCTGACAGTCTCTGCCTCCCGAGTGTTGGGATTAAAGGCATGGGCTACCAACGCCTGGCTAAGAAATTGGCTTCAGGTAGTTTAAAGAGCTGGGAAAATACATTTCTGGCTTAAAAGAATGGACTTCAGGATTCCACAATGAAAATTCTGACCACCCACTGCCTTCAATGAGATTTCAGTAATGATGAATGCCTTTGTTCTATTTCTCCTCTCGGAGACTATTTAAATTTAGTCAGAGTTGCTTAGAGAATAGGACTGTTGCTAAGTATTGAGTTAGTTTAGCTGCTGATTTATGTCAACTTATGAAAAAGTCTATAAAATGATTTTTAAAGATACTTCACATTTAAGAAGGAATCCAGTAATTAGCTGTGGCCTTTATGAATTTGCCATACCTTTACAGGGTATAATTTCCTCTATAAAAATCTTAGATTACAAGCTGTAGGGGTGGTCTCTGCAAATACCAGGGTCAGCAGTGTTGATCCATGTGAGGCAAGAAGGAAGTTTGGTTCAGCATGACTCAGTAACTGGTGTTGGTAAACTAGAGTCTGGCCCTGAGTGGTTTATTTTAGGCATATTTAAGATAGTACAATTTGGAAAAAAAAAAGTTTCCTTGTATAACACAATCAACCCTGTATACACAGTAAGGCATAATTACATTGAAACTCTTCAAAGTAAATCACCTCTCCTATAGAGATGGATTCTACAGATAGACTATGTGTGTTATCTTAAGGGCCTTGGGAAGAATCTGAGGTGGTTACAGTCATACAGATGGTGTGAAGGTCACTAGGCTTTTAGCCAATGGCCAGTCTTGTTTGTAAGGATTGGGGGGGGGGGCGGGGTAAATGTCGCCTGACCCTAGACCCTACAAATAGCACAAAGGTCTCACCTAGGCTATTAAGCTTATTCAGCCTTCTGGACAGAAAACAGGTTGTATGTACAGTTCTTCCTAATTTCCATAGTGCTTGTCTATGAGCACAAGGACTTTCTTTGTGTTCTCTACAGTAAATTAGCAGATAGCCATATTGTCCTGTGGTGCTCAAAATGTCATGTAGATGGTTAAACTTAGTGGGTCAGGGGCAACTTAGACACACTAGTTTCCAGAGATTATGAACCGATTTTATGATTCAGAGCATTTAAAATAGCATGTCAGATCTTTGAACTATTTTAGGAATAGTCAACTATACTAAATATTAAATGTGTCAATTTTCTTGTAGTAATGGGGGAGATCATCCTACACCACATCCAACACCATCCTTGGCTCGTCTACATTCTGCACACATTAGAAGTTGCCACAGTTATTAACTTTGGGACTTTGTCAGGTCCCTACATGTATTTGGACAGAAAAGAATTACTGTTCTATGTTTTTAACTTTGTCCCACAACCCCCAAGAGGATACACTTGACAGTGCTTTGATTTACAATGAAAAAGCTTTTCTGGGGCTGGAGAGGTGGCTCAGAAGTTAAGAGCACTGGCTGCTCTTCCAGAAGACCTGAGTTCAAATCCCTGCACCCACATGGTAGCTCACAGCCAATTATAACGACACCTGGTGCCCTCTTCTGGCATCCAGACATACATGCAGGCAGAACACTATATAAACAATATATAAATAAATCTTTTTAAAAAAGAAAACAGCTTTTCCTTTGTGTAAGATAATTTGGTGTCTTGTTTCTCTCTTTAGGTATATGAATTTCCTGGAAGCAGAGAGTAGTTGTCTTCATGCTCTGAGCATCTAGAGATTGTGCAGCCACAGCCCTGCTTGTGATATGCATAATTCAAGGGGAGCAGACAAGGCCAGTGGCTGTAATATCACCACTTGACTATTCTGTAAATGGTGAGTGTGTGGCATGTCACTCAGCTTGGGGGTGTGGGAGATTAGGAAGTGCTTCCCAGAGGTGATTGATTCTGAGCCATACAGGCATTAGGAAGACAGAAAGGAGGGGATCCACTCTAGGTGTCTAGGGATCAGTATAAATGATAAAAGGACAGTATTGAGCATCTTAACAACTTTTCCAGCGTGCTGTCGATACTTTTGGATATTGCTTCTTGTTTCTTCTTTCTCTTGCTGCTTCTCTCCCCTTCAGATTAATATTTGATGTGGCAGGAAATAGAGGGGGTAGTAAGATGAGGGACGGGCTTATGGATGAGTGATGTACACACCTGGTCAGTGCATTTCTAAGATGAAGGGCAGGCTTAGGAAGAGTGATGTACACACCTGGTCAGTGCATTTCTAAGAAGTCTGCTCCTGTTTTGCTAAAGTAGACAACTGGGAAACTCAGATTTTGTTGGCTGGGTGCTTCCCAGTGGGTGTATTATATTCCTGTCTCCAGTCTGTTTAAATCTCTTAAATTCCCTCAGGGAAAAGATCCAAATGTAGGCTCAGGAAACGGGGGAGGGGTGCAGATTGGGTCCTAGTTCATATTACGGAAGTGTTTTGGCTTAGTAATTGCATGTTGTTTGAATCAGCTGTAACCTGTTTTATTCTAAAAACTCAAATAAACGATTGCTTAATTCTGCCAAATTTGAGTGAGTAAAAACATCAGAGAAAACAGATGCTGTTGGAGTCTAAAAATAGGAAGAAAAGTCAGTTCAACTGAGAGTTGAGCCTGGTTTATTTCCAGGACTGGTGTCAGCAGCAAACAATGAACTTGACAGGAGCCATACAGCAGCAGAGCTGTTTTGAGTGGCAGTGGTGCCAGGTCATAGGCTCCCTCCTTGCTAATGACAGGTGCTAACTGGGAAACTGATGCATATCTGCCATGTTCAGATCTCCTAAAGCCTAAAGTTATGAATTATGTTTTCTTTAACAGTTAGGCATTTTAAGAATGGTGGTTTAAGAACAGGTTTGTAGTCCAGACTTGTGGCTGTGCTCCTGCTTCAGCCCCTGAGTTGGAGATTGTGGGGTGAGCCATCATGCCTAATTTTTAGTTTAGTTGCTTCAGATAGGGTCTCATGTAGTTCAGGCTGGCTCAAACTTCGCTATGTAGCTGAGGATGACCTTGAACTCCTGATTCTCCTGCCTCTACCTTCCAAGTTCTGGGATTACAGGCACACCCAGCTAAAGAATAATAATGCTTTAAATGCTGGATTTAGTCATATTGTTCTGGAGACTAAGAAAACAGAGTCCTTGAAGTCAAGCTGACTCTGCCTTTAGCCTCCTAAAAGAAAAGGTAGATAGAACAGGTCTTGTTTGCAAAATAAATTCAAGACCTACTTATCTACCAACAGCCTTCACGTACCTACCTACGTCACGTACCTACGTTCTGCCTTCTTATTCAGGGACTGGTTGGAGTGCACTGATAGATGAGAATGGTGGGGAAGCCGAGTGGAGGGGCTCACTCCTCTAGTGCCAGGAAGGTGCCTGGAGTCTAGCGGCTTAGAAAGTTGAGAGGCCATGTCCCGCAGTGCAGATTTTGAGAATCACTTACAGAATACCCCATCAGAGTAAACTGTGCTGTGTACAGCTTTTGGTGATCAAGTCATGCAGGATGGTGATTTTACCAGATTTGAGGGTGAAATGTTGAGAATCTCATCTGCTGATACACATGTTCTCCTTTGTACTGGTTCCAAGTAGATGCTCCAGAAACATTCTATTGCATATGTACATGTGATTGCCATCATTTAAACCAGCAGGGAGCCCATTATATATTCTTACTTTTTTGTGTGTGGTAGGAAGAGAAGGCCAAGGGGATTTATGTGCTGTGTATACCTGTGAAGTTCACAGGACAACTGGCAGAGGCTTTCCTTCCATTACATGGGTTCTGGGGATTGAACTCAGGCCATCAGGCTGGGCAACAAATACCTGCTGAGCCATCTCTCCAACCCCAGAAGCCAATCAGACATAACACATTTGCCATTCACAGATCATGGGAAGCTCCTGCCTATGATCCCCACATTTGGGAAGCTGAAGCGGGGGATGGCCACATGTGCAAGGTCAGCCTGGGCTACCTAGTGAGATACGGCCTTAACCGACCAACATCAAACCACCACCACCAACAACAACAAAACAAAAACATTCTGTAAATAAAAACTTTAATTTTGCCAGAAGTAAGTACTGTTTTATATTTCATGTTCATTCTACCTGCTAAAGATGTTACATTATGGATAGTCTGGCCACTAAATGCTTGGTAGTTCCCACCATGGTCCTGTGAAGGCTTTATGGATTCTTTTCCCTTGGCTAGGGTGGGGAACCAGCCTGTGTGTGATGACTCAGGAGTTACACAGTGAGACAGGGAAAGCTGGGAGAAGAACAGATGTTAATGTAGTTTGGTTTATCTGCCCAGCAGCAAGCTTTGTCATAGTGGTCGGTACTGGGTGTGGTGGCAGGTGTTCAAGGCCAGCCAAGTCCAAATAGCAAGTACCCTCCCACCCCCACGCCCCAGGGCTATCTCAAGCAAACATACAGACATGCATATATACACACACATAAAATGTTTTAAATGTTTTTCTGTTTTGTTTTTTTACAGATTTATCAGCAGGTTGCAGCTGAAACGTGGCCACGAGGTAAACCTTGCCCCTGGTTGAAATTTAGTTTCATGGGCTTCTGCATAGGATGGTTAAGGACATGGAATATATCATAAAATCAGGCAGGTTTTCCTCCCCTTTTTTAGATTTATCTTTTCTTCTTGAAGAAGATAACATGCTAAATAAAGGCTCTTTATGATCAGTAACTGTGATTCTTGAAATTGGTCAGCCCCTAGCTTAGGTAAAATTTTAAATGTCAAAGACCTAGATATCTTATTAAATTAAAAAAAAAATATTAAAATCTTAACAGGTGTCATGTTTTTGCCATTTACCCATATTTGTGTTGTGTGTACATCCCAGGAATTCTCCCTAGAACTCTGAAATCAAGCTGGCCATGTCTGTGATCCATATTTCCCATTTGATGTTTTCTATCTCAGTAGCTGAGAATACCTTTTACTATAGAGACATGAATATTTCATTAACAGTTTCAGCCAGTTTTACCTGTGAAGGTAAGAGGCCCAACTTGGCAGAGCAGCTGTGTGTGTGTGTGTGTGTGTGTGTGTGTGTGTGTGTGTGTGTGTGTGTGTGTGTGTTTATCTTACAGAGAAAGCGGGGAGGCGATGGGGACAGAAAAACCAAGGAGAGACAGAGAAGCTGTTAACTCTCTGGGCAAGTGATAGACGTCTGAACCTGCTGCTCACACTAGTATAGTCTGGAAGGAGATGAGAGTTGTCATTGTGTCAGAAAGAGTGTGCTAGAAAACAAGTTCTAAAGAGAAGAATGTTTCCTTTCCACAAACCCCTGATCAGAGTAGGACTTTCCTGTGGTGGGTGGAATCAAGGGACATGGCACTCAACACTGTCTCCTGGTGTTTTACAGGTAGGGTCTTGCTCTGCAGTAGGAGTCCTGAGCTTTGATGGTGACATGTGTAGGGTGTTGGAAATGTCAGCAGGAGAGCTGGGAGTTGGCTGATGGAGCCAGGGGCTATGGTCACTAAATGGCACCTGAGAGCTGCTGGCTAGACTGTTCTCACTAGGACCCAGCTTTGACTTTGGTGGGCTGATGATTACTTTGAGACATAAACATACCATGTGTCATTTATTACTTGGCACTTGGGTTTGTCATGACACCTCACATCCCTGTGAGACAAATGCTACTTTCCCTGGTGAAGGGAAAGAGGTCTCTAAGGTTTTAGGCAAAGTAGGTACAAGATAGCAGTCAGACCCAGTTCTTGGTTTCAGTTTTGGCTGCTTACATTTTGTGACAATACCTAGAATGGATCATCATAATGTTCTTTCTCATATCTCCATCTGTCTTTGGCTTCTTCTTCAGCACACAAGAAAAGCATCCCATTCACAAGTAGAGAGTGTGTTGTGTGTGTGTGTGTTTAAGTAATGCTCCACTGAGCCACAGGTGCCTGCCTTAAGATTTCACAGTGCCTCCCTTAAGATTTTCTTCCTCCTTGTCATAGATTTTTTGCTATAGTTTAGAAAGCTTTGCCGTTATTTCCATCAAAAGCAGCATGAAGCCAGAGAGCAGTGATTGGACTAAGAAGGTCCTTGTTTATACAGCAAGTGTTGGTGTGCATCTGTTGATGTGTTAGTGCCCAAGAATTGTAAACATGGCACACACTGTTCTGCCTTTGGCATGTAGAGGTAATTTCAAAGTTAGAGTGGTGTCAGAACCACCACGAAGGAGAAGGCAGCAGGGTGCTGTAGAACAGGCACACTGGAGGAACTTGCCATGTTGCTGCCAGGTTTTGGTAGGAGACGTGGGGGTGGGTGGCTGACTTAAGTCACTCTGTATTGCTGTCCTAACACTATTTCAAAGTTCAAAGTTTCCTTGAGACCGTAAACCTCTGTAAAATCAAACTAAAAGCCCAGACCGCGTACTTCCTCCCAGCCCACAGTGGCTCAGAGTATATATTAGCGGGAAGGGGAGCATAGTGAGGAAATACTGGACCAAAAGCAAGACCTAAGCCCAGCGGAGCTAACTAAATTCTGCATCTCTGTGTCTAATGTGGAAGCATCTTCAGAACTCCAGCTTCTTTCTTCATGTTGACTCAGCACACTCCTCTCTCTTGGGCTGGTTCCACACCCTGTTAGCAGCTTTCCTTGGCAGGTATCCTGTGGCCCTGGCATCTCTGATATATTTTGGTTTCCAGTGTGTCAGCCTTTATAGCTTCACACTCTCTGGGCCTCCATGAAGGGACACCGTCACACACGTCTGGCTTCGGGGGGAGAGGACTTCACAACACCTTGTCTTCTTGACTCTAAAGCCAGAACCACATGGCTGAAGCGAAGCAGTCAAGTTCCGCTGCCTGATGGGGCTGGACCATGGCCTCTCTGTTACATTTGCATCAGCTTTCTGCTGCTGATTCCCCCGCCCCCCATTTACACCTCCCTTTAATTCCTCCTGGGTTGGAAGCTTAGCTACTGGGCTCCTGCCCGAGCTCACCACTCTGTTCCTTGAACACAGGACCTGGTTCTCTGACCCTCATGGTGCTCCGTCCCTCCTCAAACTACATCTTGTATTTTTCCTCGCCCCCTTATCCTTTCATATAGATCTGCATAAGAGCAATCACTAATACCACATGGCAGGGTCAGTACCGGGCTGTCTTAAATCTCCACTGCTAAATCCTGAGCCTAAAGCTTCAATATAATTTCAGGCAGATTTTTAGGCCAAGAGCAAAGAGCAGCTATAGTCTTTGCCAAAACAGCATAAGAATGGTCTCTCGGCCACTTACTAATTTATCCCCACAGACCTCTTGATCTGGGCCCCACAATTCAAGACACACTCTGCACTGCCTTCCATGCTCCCATTAAGCCACTTAAACGTCCAACCACTTTTTAGTTCAAAGTACCAATTTTTCCATCTATCTCCAACATACAGCGTGGTCAGGCCTGTCACAGCAGTACCCTGCCCCCTGGTACCAGCTCCTGTCTTAGCCACTGTTTATTGCTGTGAAGGAACACCAAGGCCAAGGCAACTCTTATAAAATGTAAAGAGGGCTGGCTTACAGCTTTGGGGGCTTAGTCCATTATCCTCATGGCAGGAAGCATGGTAGCCCTCATGGCACTGGAGCAGTAGCTAAGAGGAACATCCTGATCCACAGCAGACAGACAGACAGACAGGGCCTGCAATGGGCTGTTTGAAACCTCAAAGCCCACCCCCAGTGACATTTCCACCAGCAAGGCCACACCTCCTAATCATTCTAATCCCCAAATAGTACCACTTCTGATGACTAAGCATTCAAATATATGGGCCTGTGGGGGCCATTCTCACTCAGTCTACCACAGTGGTCTTGAGATGGGTACCCAATTTGTATTTCTGCAGTGTTTTGCCTTCTTGGGTCTGTTCTCAGTAAATGGTGAAATGTCACAAATGTGTAGGGAAGCTGAAGCCATCATGACTCCCTGACCCTATCCCTAGGTCTGTAGGCTCAGGAGACTGGTAATCCTTTACATATCCACAGACAAGTGCAGTTTGACCCTACAGGAGCCCTCTGAGTGCAGAGGGTGACCCTCATCTGACAGTCTGATCTGATAATGGCTGCCCTGGCATGGCACAGGCTGAGTCCACATCAGGTGAAATGGGCCTAGTGCACTGTCTACCAGACACTGATGTGAACTTTAGCCTGTACTGGCTGCAGGAAACTTGAATACCAGGTTCAGCCATCAAGGTGATGTGACTGAGGGAGAGGACAGAAAGACTTGAAACAATTATCACAGGGCCTAAAAAAGTGTGACGTGCTTTGGCATTGAAATGCCATTGTGGATCTTTAGGGATCCAGACTTCTCCAAAGAAAAGCAGGGGTGCACGAATTGGTGGAGCTGACAGCTGAATGTGTAGAGGTGCTGAGCAATGTCCACGTTGAAAAATGACAGCTTGGAGTTTGCATAGTCTAGCAGGATGCCGATCTTCTTTGGAGCAACTGTGATTCTTACGTCTGGAGTTGTCCTGTTGTGCAGAAATTCATACCGGTGCCTGAAAAGTCAACGTCGATACAGCAAACCTTTGGAAACTACAGTAAACAGTTTGCAGAGTGTTTCGTACTGACTTGATTTATACTCCTCCCATCTTGTCCCTTTCCTGTAACCAGTGACTACCAAGTATGACGTTCCCAAACTACTCTTTCTAACATTTGTCCTAATACAGTTTCTGACTTTCTTGAGCAAACTCTGCACCATGAACTTCTACTACATTAAATTGTACAGAGGAAATTTGAAGCCAGCCTGTGACTCGTTTGCAGTAAAGACATTTGAAATGTGGAGCCCTATAGGCCTTCAGTGAGAAACAGGCCTTCTCTATAAAGTGAACCAGGACCCCATGACATCCAGTTCTTAAACTTGAAACTGGGCAGGGGCTTCTGTCCCCTGCTATCACAGGTGAGTGCCGAGCACTACCTGTACCCTTTGTGTGCTTTGGAAAGTGACCAAAATCAAAACCAACCATAGGACATAGACATCTGAAGAACTGACTCATCCTGAACGGCGGTTCAGACTCCCAGGTTCAGCACGAGAGGCCGGCTAGCCAGCTGGTCTCCATCTCCATTCTCTTCCTCTAAACTAAGCAGTTTCCAGAAGCAAATGAGTCTCTCCTCTCTACCAATGGACTCAAGACCATGAACCAGAAATATGGGTCTAGTGGAGGCCTTGTCCTCGTCCTCTACCCTTCCCGTCTCCCTGCCCCCACTCCCATGCTGCTTTCATCTTCTCTCTTTGGTTCTGACCCTTGATCTTTCTAAAGAAGCCTCTGAGCTTTATTCTCAGATTAAGTATGTGCAGAGCAATTCTTGCATTCCTAGAGTGGTCCTGAGGGATAGCAGAGTCCAGTCTAATCCAAATCTCTCCAGGGAAAGCTATTCTGTTTATGCTTGGACACGGTCAGTAACATTTTAATACACAGACAGTCATGGCCAGGTTTCATCAGGCCAAAAAGTGTCAGAGACTGCATCTCCCCCCTCCCCATACACACACTTCTGCTTTTCAAGACAGGGTTTCCCTGTGTAGCCCTGGCTGTCCTGGAACTCACTCTGTAGACTATACTGGCCTTTAACTCAGAGAACTACCTGCCTCTGCCTTACAAGTACTGGGCTTAAAGGCCTGCACCGCCACTGATAGGGACTTGGAGAGGCGTGCATATGTGTTTGGTTTTGCAAGTTTTCACATGAAGGAAGGTAGTTGGGTCTTGTAAAGTCCAGACGTTTTGTGTATTGGCCAGGACTCTCCACATGGAAACATTCCATGCCGTTATTCTACGCAGTGGACACATTAGCCACACTGACTTGAAATGGAACTGAGCTCCCGCAGCAGCTGTAAGCTTGGGACGCGGGAGCTGAGCATAAATGAAAAAACAGCCACAACTGCACCGGGGAGCCAAATTGCCTAGGTTGGAAGCAAAGCTCCAATCATCCATATGAGCTCTGAGGGTGGTCTTTGGTCACACTGTGAAAATGTAGGACAGTGTGAGCCAGGCACGGTGGAGCACGCCTTTAATCCCGGCACTGAAGAGGCAGAGACAAGCAGATCTCTGAGTTCAAGGGTAGCCTGGTCAAGGGGAAAAGCAACAATAAAACCTGTATAGGACATTGTTGGTACCCGAAGGGCACAGCATGAGCTTTAGCTGTTTTCGTTTTCAGAAGTGTGTGGTAACAACTCTTGGAATACCTGTGATTTTTCTAAGCAAATGTGGGCCTTGATTATCATTGGTAAACCTCTTGTGTCTTTCAAGCCTCACTGTGGGTGGGCAGATTGACTTTACCTTGAGGAGGCAAATGTATGCCTCATGCACCAGGACAAGCAGTTTGCTCCCAGGTCTTCGTGTTTAGGGACATCTTCACAGGCCACACCGATAGTGTAGTCCAAACGCTCATCTACCTCCACCTCCCAGTAATGGCGTCCTCTGACTGGAATCAGATTTCCAATGACAGCGACACACCTGGTGTTAGAAAGTAGAAGCAGGGACTGGGTGAGGTGTTAGAATGCTTGTGTAGGTAGCATGTACAGAAGAAGGTGGGAACATGCTTCACTTAGGGTGCCACAGGTATAGCTAATGCTGAAGAGTCAAATATTACAGGACCCGGCAATGGGTGAGGCAACATGAAAGCTCACAGAACAGGTTCTGTTGCCTCTTAAAAATGGCCACAGCATTTCTAGTAATGAAGGTAGATTGATTGTAAGATGGGAGGGACTGATGTGTCACCATATGCTTGAAGTTCATGACTGGTCAGCTGTCAACTTGGGTACAAAATAAAGACAAAGGATATCTCAGGTAACCTTTATGTTAGAGGTCAAGACTGCAGAGGTTGGGCTTGTGTGAATGTGTGCTGCGCAAGCGTGCAAACTGACTGAGTTCCACCCCCAGACCCCACAAAAGGAGGGAGGGAACCAACCCCACAATGTTGCCCTCCAGCTCCCTCCCCATGCCATGCGTATGTCTGCACTCACACATGCACATCACATATACTCATGATGAGAATGATATAAAACTTTTTTGCAAGATATCAGGAAGTGACCCAAAATCAAGATGGCACATTCCTAGTCATTGAGGCTGACTCCCAGCCCTCTACTGGGAACCATCACCAACAGCTCAGGGAGACATGTTGGTGTACAAATTCCTCAACAGAGAAAGGTTTCCATTGTGGGGTGGGTGAGGGGTGGTCACATCAGAACCTCCAGAGTATCTATGTCTTATCTGTGTCAAGATTCTGTTTGGGTTCTAGCCAAACCTTATGCAGCCTCCCACTGGGAAGATTTGTCCAATTGGCACCAAACACTTTCCACTTCAAACCCCCATTTGGTTGCCGGCAAAGCTTTGCAGCCTGTTGCAAATTCAGTGACTCAAATGGAAACCATCATGTCCAGAGCCCCTGTTTAAAATATAAGAGAGAGGGGTCTGCACCCCTTAGATCTTTCTTTTGACTAACAGACTCACTATTCAGGGGCTGCGGAGCTAGCTCACTTGGTATACAGTCCTTGCCTTGTAAGTAAGAAGACGTGAGGTCAGGACCCAGAACCTGTCAGAAGAACCTGGAAGCTGCGGAGATGGTACAGTGTTTGAGTATTTAATCACTGTGTTTCTTGGCACCCCCATGGCAGCTCAAGACTGTAACTCCAGCCCCAGGGATCTGACACCCTGTTTTCGACTGTGTGTGGAAAACCTGGCACATATACACAGACGTACACACAGGCAAACACTTGTACACACAAAATAATACAATTTAAAAATACACAAAGTAGCGAGGCAGTGATAGCACATGCCTTTAATCACAGCACTGGACCCCTACAGAGCCAAGACACTGGGTCTTAAACTCTCCCATATCTTTTTTTTTTTTTTTTTTTAATGTGAATTGGTGTTTTTGCCTGTATGTATAACTGTGTAAGGGTGTCAGATCTTGGAATTACAGACAGTTGTTAGCTGCCATGTGGATGCTGGGAATGGAACTTGGGTCCTCCGGAAGAACAGTCAGTGCTCTTAACCGCTGAACCATCTCATCTTAAGATGAAGTACTAGGCCATTTAAGCAGAACCGGCAAAGTGGACTGGTCATGAAGCATTTTCCAGGGTCAGGTATGGTGGCGTACCATCTGTCCTTCCAGGGCTTGGGAAGCAGGGGCAAAGATGAGACATTGAAAACCCACTAAAATGAGACTCGATTGGGAGCACCTGCACCTCCCTGAGTACAGACAACTGTTCCTAAACTTCTGTCGGCCTCTCCACTCAGGCTTGCTCTACAGGAAAGGCTTCTCATAGCTTTACCTAATACTGCCTCACCCTGACCGGCTGTGATCTGGGCCTCTCCAGGGACTGGTAGAGCTGGCAGGGAGCGGGAGGAGCTGCTGCCGCCAGTGAAAGCCCATCTTCCTCAGCAGGTCCTCTGACCTCTAACCTTTGCTCCTGGAAGTAGAGGCCATGTTTACTGTTTACATGGTTATTGACTCAGCCTTCAGTTTAATCTACCCTTTTTCTTCTGTTGCTCTGGTTTTCTCCCTATTAGATAGTAGCTCCTATTTTTAGCCTGAAAAGGAAATATCTCCTTAAGATATTTCTAAGGATACAAATATCTCCTTAGAGAAAGAATGGTAGAGGTAAATAGTTCTATGTAATGCACTAAGCTCTAGAAGGAACAAGCAAGCTGGACAGACAGACAGACAACCCTCAAGTAAATCTGCCCTCAGGTCTTGAGTATGTAGCAAAGACAGTTTTCTCCACCCGCTTCGGGACGGTCCCACTACACCACTTTGGGCTGCAGTGTGGGCGTGATGGGGCACACGTAGAGGTGAGAACCAGGGTTTCTCTCCTGTCTTCTCCGGGGCAGAATGGGAAGCATCTCTGGGCTGTACTTAGTTCTTCCTGCTACTCCAGAAACTAAAGACTCAAACTGCTTCCCCAGCTGCCATACATGTGCACTCAGGAAGGGCTTCCACCTTTAGAAACCCTGACATCGTGTACCATCTGTATCATGGTTTGACTTCTCCTGGCATTTCAAAAGGCTCAGAAGAAGGGGCTGGAGAGATGGCTCAGCGGTTAAGAGCACCGTCTGCTCTTCCAGAGGATCTGGGTTCGATTCCCAGCACCCACATGGCAGCTCACAACTGTCTGTAGTTCCAGTTCCAGGCAAAACACCAAGGCAAATAAATAAATAAATAAAGTTAAAAAAAAAAAAAAAAAAAAAAAAAAAGCTCAGAAGAAATACTCTATCTAAAAAGGAGATCTGGTCTACCTTAAATAGGGAAGAGAAAGGGTCACCTGCCACCTCCCTTATAAATATTCATAAAGCTCATTAAGAAGCTACAAAGGAACCCACTGTGCTGTGGTCCCTTCCAGCTCTGCAGACAAATGAACTTCTGCTAGAAGACAAGACCTAAGGCAGAAGTTCCCGAATTTCTAACCTTGCCAAAAAAAACAAAATTGGGGGAATTTGGTTGTTATTTTTTGACCAAGTTTTATACTGCTGCCCAGGCTCACTTGAAACCATTCTGTTGCACAAACTGACTTTGAACTTGTAGCAATCCTTCTGCCTCAGCCTCTTGTATGCTGGGTATACAAGAGTTCTCAACCTCCCTAAGGCAGCGGCGACCCTCTAATACAGATCCTCACATTGTGATGACTCCCAACCATAAAGTTATTTTTATTGCTACTTTGTAAGTGTAATTTTGCTGCTGTTATGAATCATAATGTAAATATCTGATAGGCAGATGGTCTGAGGTGAGCCCTGTGAAAGAACTGTTAGACCCCCAGAAGGGTTGTGACCTACAGGCTGAGAACCACTGACCTAAGGGGAACCTTTCACAGCAACACGGGAAGTTCTCAGAGCTTGCTTTCTGTCCCTGTGCTATGTGACCTGATATCCTGGCCATCTCCCATAGTCCCCACAGCCTCTGCAGAGGCCACCACAGTCTACTTCTTTCCTGGGTCCCTCCTCAACAGCTGCATTCTTTTTTTTTTTTTTTTAAACTTTATTTATTTATTTGCCTTGGTGTTTGCCTGGAACTGGAACTACAGACAGTTGTTAGCTGCCATGTGGGTGCTGGGAATCGAACCCGGGTCCTCTGGAAGAGCGGACGGTGCTCTTAACCACTGAGCCATCTCTCCAGCCCCCAACAGCTGCATTCTTTTGTCATAATCCAACTTACTCTGAATCACTGTGGCATTGGGTAAGTTCCTGCACGCTCCATCAGGTGGCCAGTGAGATACCTGGTAAACTGGGTCTTGCTGTGTGGCAGCTCCCTTCTGGACATTTTCTTCTCACTTCGAACCACTGTAAACCCATCTTCAGAAATCGTCAGCCAGGGATGGCAGCTGTCCTTGTTCAGGTGGAAGTAGCTTCCTGTGGGGGGAGGGAGCATCTAGAAGCCGAAGCATTTGCAGGACTTTCCCAACATGGCCTGCTGGTGCTACCTAATCACATGGTCCCCAGGGATGCTCAGAAGCCTGCCCTTGGCCAGTGTTAAAAGGAAGGACTTGAATGCTTAGTGCCATGTCCTTAGGGCAATACCTAGACACGGGTGTTACTGTCTTCGTTCCATAGAAGAGGAAACTGAGGTACAAGTGGTTAAGAAATAGGCTGGCAAATGATAGCATTCAGATTGAACTTCTCGCATTTGGATTCCAGAGACCAGGTTTTTAATTTGCAGGCTGTGAGTGTTTGTACTTGAGTAAGAATTTCTAACCTTGCCAAAAAAAACAAAATTGGTGGAATTTGGTTGTTATTTTTTGACCAAGTTTTATACTGCTGCCCAGGCTCACCTGAAACCATTCTGTTGCACAAACTGACTTTGAACTTGTAGCAATCCTTCTGCCTCAGCCTCTTGTATGCTGGGTATGAGCCAAGGCTGTACCTTTGCCCTCTGTGTCATTGTTTGGAGCAAGCATCTGTTATTTCAAAACACCCAGCTTGCTTTTCCAGTCTGTGTGGCAGGAATATGAATGTGTTACTCACAGACCTCCCCTGCCAATTGAAACAGGGACAAAGGCTCAGTGTGTTTCAGTGAAAGATCTCAGCCAAAGGAAGTTTGTTCCCAAACACCCTAGGCTCTCTGTTTCTGTTGCTCACCTGGAGGCTGTCCACCCTGCCGGCTTGAATAGATTGCTCTGTGAGGCTTCTAGAGGCCTCAGCAAAGTTCAGGGTGTGGATATTTCTAATGAGGTCTCTACTCACCCAGGACTTGGGCCTGAGACATGACAGTTCTCTGACATGACAAAGGCAGAGGAAAAGGGGTGTCAGCACCCAGGAGGGTCACTCAGAGTATGAAGGCAGGGAGGAGGCTCAATGGTGAAGACTCAGTGGTTTCTAACTGGGGAGGTGCTTGGTGTGATGGCTGGAGCGGGAGGTGGCCATGGCTACTTGGAGTTCTTGAGAATGTCATAAAAACCCTCTTCCAAGCCAGGTGTACTGGTTCACACCTAAAATGTCCAGCCCTGGAGAGGCTGAGGCAGGAGGATCACCTTGAGTTTGAGGTTAACTTGACTACATATTGCATTCCAGAGCAGCCTGAGCTACAGAGTAAGACCCTATCTCAAAACACAAAACCAAACAAGCAAGCAAACAAACAAAATTCCCAAAACGTGAGTTAAGAAGAATATAGGCCACCCAGATTCAGTGGGTCTGTGTCTGGTACCTGAGGGGCATGGAGAAAAAGTATGAGTTCTAGCACGTCCTCAGCCAACCCAAGTGTTTTGGGGCTTGAGCTTTCATCTATAAACAGAGCAAGGGGCTTTGATGATCCAGGAGCCCCTTTGATGCCTGGTAGTTACATTTTCTGGCACACTCTTAGCAGTACTGAGTCTGCAACAAAGTGACTCATTTTGCATCTCAAGAGTGTGTGGCTGGGGCACAGACCTATGGTGTGCACTGTCACAGGCTCACTCCTGGCACTGGTGCCTCCAACATTGAGGGCTCGGACGTAGATTGTGTAGCTGTGTCCAGGCTGCAGCTGTATCAGGGACTCACAGGTTGGGATGCCCACAACAGACCTGTGCACAGAAGCAGAGTGACAGTGAGCCCCAGCCCAAGCACCATCCATCCCTATTGTGCTCTGACCCCCAGGAGCACAGCCAGGATTGTTGGCTCCCAGAGCAGGCCTCTCCCAGCTCCCAACTCGCCTGCCAGTCTGTCTGGCCAGCTCCCTTCCAAGCTCATTAGCCAGATTTCCCAAGCTCCCAGCACTGTGCTCAAAGTATCTACTGGAGTGTTGTGGGGCATTCATGCTGTGCTGTCTCTGGCTGATCTGGCCATGACCTCCCTGAGGGTTGGGACTGAGTATACTAACTGTAGAACAGTCCTGAACCCATGGAAGCCTTCCAGTGTATGTCTATGAACAAACAACCTTGTTTTGAAAAGCTGCACAGAAAATAAGCTGATTCATTTCAGTTGGACTGTGTGGGAATACAAGCTCATAATGCCATCTGGTTTCTGTGGCTGTCAGACTCAGTCCAGTAGTCACCGACGTCTTCAGCATGGCACTCATGTACAGATAACACTTTACCCAGCCAAGGACATGAGGTCATCTTGGAGGCTGTAGCTCTGGGCCAGAGCAGCACTTCTGTTTGTTCATTCAGTGGATATTAACAAAGCATTTTTCATATAGGTGCTATTTATGTCCTGGGGGAAACTGACCATAATCCCTATTCTTGTATGGGAAGAGAGGCATTTCACAGGAGACCACCATGGTATTCATGACAAGCCTACAGTGTGCTACAGCATGGAAGGATGGTGGTGACTCACAAGCTGAATTCTGAAGAGTGACTTTTAGAAGACACATGCGCAAAGGTCCTGTGGTGAGAAGAAAGTAAAGGATCTGGAGAGGGAAGGGATGTTAGTATGGGGTGGAGGAGGGAGGAGCCACAGCCTGTGAAGGGACTATAGCCTTCTCTCCAGTGATGGTGCATGTGATTCAGTTTGATCTGGGAGAGTGAGAACCACCCAAGTTGCTGACATGTCATCCTCTGAGGGCTCCAATCATTATGGGTTGGCCCAAGGTCCGGGTTTTTATAAATAATGAAGGAAGCCTGAATCACTGTGGTGATGAGAACCATTGGACCCTTCCCCTGACTTCTATCTTTAGAAGTAGAAAACAAAGGCCAGCTTCAATGTGGCTACAGGCACATAAATCCCAGCGAGAACAGATAAATGGATACATGTTAGGTTCCACAGCTGTCAACCAGCCTGCCAGCGATGCTAAATCTCCACAGATTGAAGGAAAATGTCAAAGATCTGTATGGGGTAACCAGGGGACTCCAGAGTTTGAGCTCAGAGTAATGCAAACAAAGAATTTCTCATTTTATGATTAAAGCAAGCAGAACATGAGGTGATGTTTACAGTTAGCTTCAGCAAATACAAGCTCAGTGAGGGAGTGCACCTATGTTGTGTCTTATCATCTCTGGCCATGTGAGAAGAGCCAAGAATATATTCCTCCCAAGCCTTTGCCTTTTCCACAGAGATAATATGGACATGCTTCATATCCTTTCTTTCAAATGCATTTGCTCATCATAGTTTCTACAATTCTTTATAGAAGGTCCCTGTGGGGAGAATATTCTGTCCTATCCATAGTCCACAGTAAGTTCACACTTTCTTACACAGGCTCTCATACCAGGCCAGCACTAGAATTTGCCCCCCTTTCTGAGTGATTATGGAGGAGGGGAGGGGGGAGGGTGGGGGGAGAAGGTGGTCAGTGGGAGGAAAGAAGGGAGGGGGGCTGAGGTTGGGATGTAAAATAAATAAGTTAATAAATATTATTATTATTATTATTAATAAAAGAGTCTGCCTCCCTAATAGCTGGCCTCAAAGGCCTTCTCCATTCTCTTAATGCAGCCCAGTGGACCTTGGCACTCCACAGCAGAGCTCCCCTGGACTCGGTGCCCCGGACTGGACTGCCCAACAGGATGATTCTTGATCTGTGTGCTTTAGTCCTGCCTGGCTATAAGCCAGGGGCAGCCACACTTCCTTTCTAGTGCCTTGCCATAGACCCTTGGGACCTGTAGACCCTGGTGGCCACCATGTCCTGTCTTCATAGACATGAGAAGGCCTCTCACATTCCAGATGGACTTTCGTGTCCTCTGTATGTCATACATTGGGTTTCCTTCGTCATTCCTAGTGCCCCGATTTCAGTCACATCAGCCCCAGTCCCTGCAGTGTAGCCAACCCCCTCTTGTCTCTAAGGTCATGCCCACAAAGCCCTTCTCCTCTCCTGAAAACATCTGGCTCAATCCTCAGGCTCAGTCCTCCCATCCTGGACTCAGTTTAAGTAGTCATCGCTCACTAGCATTCTCCCCATTGGATTTCTTCCTGTGTATTTTACACATAGTCTTTAGTTTGCTTGCACTTGCTTTCCTCCAGGACTATGAGCTCCATAGGGCAGGAAATGTGTCGTTCTAGCTGGCTACGGTCTTCAGTGCTTGATACTTAGTAAATGAATGAAAAGGATGTCTTTTTTTTTTTTTTTAAGGCAGGCACTCAAGCCCATGTTGGGTTTGATTTTCTATATAGATGAGGATGACCTTAAATTCCTGATCCTCCTGCCTCCACCTTCCAATTATAGATTGTAGCACCACACCCAGAGAGTTTGTTTTTGTTTGGGGGCAGGTTGTTTGTTTACTTTGGTTTTTTGAGATAAGGTTTTTATGTATATCCCTGTCTGCCCTGGAACTTACTCTGTAAACCAGGCTGGTCTTGAACTCAGAGATCCACCTACCTCTGCCTTCTGGGTGCTAAAATTAAAGGTGAGTGCCACCACTGCCCAGTGATTGTTTTGTTTTTATTGTTGTTTCTTGAGGTAAGGTCTAACCCTATGGCCCAGGCCATTTCTTGTCAATGCTTCTGCCTTAGTCTCTCAAATTCTTAGATTACAGGCATATGCCACTGTCATTGGCCTAAAGATAAGTCTTTCTTAGACTCTGTGTGTGTGTGCATATGCACACCTGTGCTTGAGTGTGTACGTGTGTGCAGTCTGTGCACACATAGGTGTGTGTGGGGTGTATATACCCATGTGTATACACATAGAGCAGAGGGGACATCGTCTGTTCTTCTCTGTCACTTTCTGCCTTATTCCTTTGAGACAGGCTCTCTCACTGATCCTGGAGCTAGGCTAGCAGCCAGTAACCCCGGGGGACCTCCTGTCCCCACCCACTGCAGCACGGGTCATAGGAGCGTAGCCACACCCAGCTTTTTACATGGTTCTGGGGATCCTAACTCAGACCCTCACACTTGTCCAGCAAGCACTCAGAATCACTGTGCCCTTAATTACCAGCCCAGAGCCAGGCAGTGTTGGTGCAAACGTTTAATTCCAGCACTTGGGAGGCCGAGGCAGATGGATCTTTGTGAGTTCAAAGCCAGCCTAGTCTACAAACTGAGTTTCAGGACTACAAAGAGAAACCTCTCTGGAAAAACAAAAAGCCAAACTAAACCAAAACAATTACCCTCCCATCCCTTAATTAGATTAAGAAAAATTCTTGGGAACCTTAAATATCATAATTAAAATTGCTATGTGTCTATGGGTGTGGTAGCACATGCCTTTAATCTCAGCACTCTGGGAGGCAAAGGCAGGTGGATCTCTGGGAATTTGAGGCTAACCTGGTTTGCAGTCTCCAAAGCTACACAGAGAAACCCTGTCTCAACACCCCCCCCCAAAAAAAAGATTGCTATGTGTCACAAATTCTGACCTTGTCCCCACCATATGCACATGCTTTAGCTACCAGCGAAAGCCCTCCAGACTCACTCAGTTACCCCCGAGGCCTCAGGCGTTTCTGCCTGGATCAACTCCACCGTGTACGAGTCCACAGGATTCAGGTTCCCAGACTCCCAGCATATCAGCGCAGCCTCCTCACAGCTTCTTACTGCCTCACTTTTTATAGTTGGGGGAGAAGGGGCTAAGCACAAGAGAAAGAAGACAGGAACTACCATCAGGGTCAGTCCCAGACATTTGGTTTAGAGCCAAGGACAAACCACAGCAACGCAAGCACCTAGGAACCCTTTCAGTAACCCCAAGGTTAAGGATGTTCACCAAACCTGTGACATTTGAGTAATAAATCTCCCACCTAGTCTAGGGCATTTGGATGTTTAATTCCCCAGCTGGAAACCCTGTTGAGAGTGTTTTAGGAGGTGTAGCCTTGCTGGAGGAAGTGTGTCGCGTCACTGTAGGTGAACTTTGAGAATGTAGACTCACATCATTTCAAGTTCACTCTGAGGCTACAATTTGCAGAGGATAGAGTCACGGCAAAGACATGGCAGCAGGTATAGTGTGGCTGGAGCAGGAAGCTGGGGGCTCTTATCTTGAACTGTGAATGCTAGTAAATGAACTCTTCCTTCTTTACATTGCCTGGGACATAGTGCTTTAATACAGAGAAATAATTTAATACCAGTCCCAAGTGTCAGTATGACTGTGGGTAGCAGGTTAGCCTTAAGGAAAAAAATGCCCCTACAACACCAGGCATGTAGATCGTACACATTAAACCAAATCCAGACAAAGGAAAAAACACACACAGCACTTTCTATCCTTTCAAATGAAATGGAATACCCAGTCACATCTAGAAACCTGCAGCTCCTGTGTCCCCTTGAAGAGAATGAACAGCTCAGTACCTGTCATGTATACTGCATGCTCACTGGAGGGGCTTGAGCCGGTCCTGTTCTGAGCTATCACCCAAAATTCATATTGAGTATTTGGCTCAAGATTTGTCACTGAGCAATATGTTTCTTTGACCATCCTGGTAAACTCTGGAGGAAAAAGAAAAGAAACAGAATTCAAACCTTCTAAGGCCACATGGCTTTACAGTGTCCTGTTGTAAAAGACTGCTGTAGGTTCGTCCCTCTCCTGCAGGATGACCCAGTGCCCGTGCTAAGAGGCTCTGGCTTCCGAGCCAGACTTTGACTCGGGGCTGAAGTTGATGACGGTTTAGCAGTAGTTCACAAAGAGGACTACACAAGAGGAGGCTTGGGACACAGGGATGGGCTTGCCCATTGCTGCTGGGAATGCTTTTGTTACCTATGAATGAGTCTGAGGACACCCTCTGGAGAGTTGAAGACCACCACACACACTTCAAGCTGCTGTCCCAGCTAAGGCCAGAGGGGAAGACATTAGTTACTTTCACCTGAAGGAAGGTTCCCTGCCGTCAGGACAGGGAAGGTGAGGGGGCAGTACTTCTCATGGTATCAGGAAGCAGACTGAATCAGTCTGAGACATCAGGTGGGTCTTGCCTGCTCCATTAAACCTTTCTGGAAAAACTTCCACAGACACACCCAAAGATGTGTTTCCATGGTGACTTAAAATTCTCCAAGGAAGATAAACTACAGAATGAGTAAGGCCACCTTAGACCACTTGATCACACTTAAGGGGTCTCAGACCTGAATTGTCTAAGCAACACATTAAATTACAAAACAATAAATGTATGTTATTTTCAAGCCACTAAATTTGGAGGCAGGAGTATTGTTACAGAGGAAAAACTAACTGGCACAAGTCTAATAAAGGGGGCTGAGGCAGGAGAATAGCTGTGAATTCAAGGTCACTCTGGATTACTTAACTTTCTTTCAGAAATCTAACCAATTAAAGGCATAAAAAATGTGTTAAAGAAATCTATTACTTGGTAAACTAATAATAATTTTAAAAAAAAACAAAACTGAGTACCTGCATGCATGGATGAGTCTGCTCTGAGAAGTGAGAGGTTACTAATGAAAATCAGAGCTTTAGCAACAGGCTATTGTATAAACAGTGTGACCACATGACTTGTGAAGAAAGAGTCTATTGGGCTTATGGTTTCAGAGAGATAAGAGTTGGTGGTGGTACGGAGCATAGAAGGAGGTAGACGTGATGGCTGGAGCAGGAAGCTGAGGAGTGAGTGCTCCACTGGTAGGTTGCTCATACCCCAGTGCCCATGTGCCCATGTACATATGAGCAGCACTAATTGGATTTAAGGTTGTTAGTAACAAGAGCCTGGGGCTGGAGAGATGGCTCAGCGGTTAAGAGCACCGTCTGCTCTTCCAGAGGACCCGGGTTCGATTCCCAGCACCCACATGGCAGCTAACAACTGTCTGTAGTTCCAGTTCCAGGCAAACACCAAGGCAAATAAATAAATAAAGTTTAAAAAAACAAAAACACAAGAGCCAGAAATAAAAAGAAGACATGACTGGGAGAGAGATGATGTGGGAGCATGAGAGGTTTCAGGGGGAGTGGAGGACAGATATGACCAAAATACATTGTAGATGCATACAATATACATTGCATATGCATATAATATACATTGTAGATACATACAGTATGCGTTGTAGGAAACTTTCAAATAATAATCTTTTTTAAATTAAAAAAAAAAATCTCCTTCTTCCTGGGTAGAAATGAGGTCCTTACCTCCTTCACTCAGAACCTTCACCTGCATATCCTGGAACCGTGGGCGGGATCCCACAGACCTGGTTCTCCTCCAGGTTCTTCCACAGCTCACTATGACCCACTGACAGCTCACTTCTCTCTGAGCCCCCACCATCCTCATCTACTAAATAAGAGGTTGCCAGACTTGGCAATCTGGCTTGACTCATATTGGACAGACCTACCAGCAGGACCAGATCTTCATCACTTCAGGTTTGTGGGGCTTTGAGGGTTGTTTTCCTGCAGTCTCATCTTGTTATGATTTAAAGAAGTACCCCCCCAACACAGGCTGATCTGGATCTCCCTCCACCCTATCTGCCAGACAGAAAGAGTCTGGCACCACCGTTCTGTGGGTGGAGAGCCCATACTGAATAGAAAGGAGGAAGTGAATAGGATGTCCACGTTCATCACTCTCTCCTTTTTGACTGTGGATACAATGTGACCGGCTGCCTCATGCAAGTGCTGGCATGCTTCCCTGCAGTGCTGGGCTGTACCCTTGAACTGTGAGCCAAAAATAAGCCCTCCCTCCTAAAGCTGTTTCTTATCTGTCTTTGTTCAGAGCAACAGGAAAGGTAACTAACTAATGGCTAATATAAACACACTGCTCACAGGAGACAGGCTGATGGATTATTGATGGAAGGGTGGCCTGAAGTACCATCTAAGCCATTTTCCTGGGCATGACGATAGGCCCAAAGGGAGCAAGGGGCCATTCCCTGAAGTATTCTGGTCAGCAGCAGCTCTTTCGGGCTCTAGACTTTACCTGCTTGGTCCTTGCCAGGTGAGCTGTCCCGCACGGGCCTATAGGACAGCTGATAGCTCTCCACGGTGTCATCCGAGTATAAGCTCCAGCATACCCGGACGGAGGAACCTGTGGCCGAGTTAGGGACCTGTGGATTGATCACTGGAGCAGAGGGAGCTAAAACATTGAAGGAGAAAAGAACATTGAGGAGTCATATGTGCCAGTTCGAGATGGGAAGAGCCACTTTTAATTTATTGTATGTATACGTGTTTGTCTGCACATATGTTTGTGCACCATTGCATGCCTGGTACCCATGGAGGACAAACGAGAGATATTTATAACCGATATTCAAAACACTGAAGAATCTTCAAAACACACACTCTCTCTCTCTCTCTCTTTCTCTCTCTCTCTCTCACTCTCTCTGAGATCTGAGTGCCTGTTAAAATGCACAGGCCAGATTCATACCTGGAACAGTATTAATGGAGTCCATCAGCTGTTCCACATCAGAGAAATCCAAGGTCTGGTCTTCAAACTCAGGCTGTGCAGAGAGTTCCACGTCTGTTTTAGTTTTCAGGAATTTCCCCAGTCTGTGGGCATAAAAACACATGGCCAGGGGCTGGGTAATTGGATTAGCAGTTAAGAGCACTGGCTGCTCTTTCAGAGGATCCGAGTTCAATTGCCAGCACCCACATGGTGGTTCACAACCCTCTGTAACCCCAGTTCTACCCTTTTCTGGCCTCTGTGTGTACATCAGGTACATTGTACACAGACATTCATGCAGATAAGGCACTCACGCATGCTTAAAAAAAACCAACACAAATTCATACACAAAAATGGAGGGCTTTCTTCTTAGGGTACATCTATAGTGCTGAGTCCTGGGAGGAAAGGAAGGACCTCTTGCCAACCTTGCATTTCTTCACATACTTCTGGATTCTGCTATCTGATTTGATGATGGGCCTAGAGGTTACCTCATTAGAATGTTGTGGCTTTGACACATCACTGAGGTAAGCAGCTAAAAGGGAGGACACATTGACTTTGGCCCATGGTCATCTGGCTCCATTGCTCTTAGGCCTGTGGTGGAAGCATGGTGTGTGTGTGTGTGTGTGTGTGTGTGTGTGTGTGTGTGGTGGAGGACATTCAAAATAAAGGAAAGCTGCTTATCTTGGGCATCGAGGAAGCAGAGAAAGGCAAGAAGAAGGGATCAGGGACAAGTCATACCCTTCAAAGGCAAACCTGTAGTGATCCATTTCCTTCAACTAGGCCCCAGCTCCTCACTTCCACCACCTCCCAATTGTACCATAGAATTACCAACCCATCAAAGGATCTTCATTCATGAGATTAAAACTCTACTGATCCAATCGTTTCCTTAGAACTTCACTTCTGAACACTTGAGAACAATGCCTTCAACCCATGAGCCTTTCAGGGAACACTTCCAACCCAATCCATCCATCAATGTCTAATTCAGTGGTTCTCTACCATCCTAATACTTTGACCCTGTAATACAGGTCCTCATGTTGTGGTGACCCCCAACCATAAAATTATTCTGGTTGCTACTTCATGACTGTATTTTTGCTACTGTTATGAACTGTAAAGTTAAAAAAAAATTGTGTTTTCCAATGGTCTTATGTGACCTCTGGGAAAGGGTCATTTGACACTACCCCCCATCACCACCACCAAAGGGTCTGCAAACCACAGATTGAGAAACATTAGTCTAATCCCTCCAGGGGGAAGAAGGGTTAGGCCTAAGAATGGGTGGAAGTCCATCCATCAGCAGGATGCAGACCCCATTTTTCCACTCCCACATCATCCCCCATCCTCTCATGTACTTGGGGTCTCTATTCTGGAGCCTTGCACTCTACATGGTCAGGTGCCCTCCCTTGGCTGCTCCAGATGTTCTAGATGATCTGACATCTGCTCCCTGGCAGTCTTGAGGCTGCTAAATGGCAAAAATGGAATTTGAAATTCAGGTCCCTTTTTTTTCTTTTGCCAAAGCATATGTATTTTAGGTCCTTCCATTATTAAGTTTCTATGTTGCTCTACAGACACTGTCTTACAAAGGTATCACAGAAGCACCCCTGCTTGTAAATAGGGAAGGTGGGGCATTGGATTTGGATCTGTCCAAGGTTACTGTGGTAGCAGAGATTATGCTACACTGTGTCTAATTTTAAAATGTCCATGATTTCTGCCACAACATGTCCAAAGGTTGAGGAGAGCTAGGGACATGTCCCAGTCCTCAGTCTCTCCCAATGAAACCAAGTTGGTATGTGTGTGAGGGGGATCTGAGCACAGGCTTGCTGGGCGGGCTTAAGATTGAACACCAAAGGCTCCTACTGACCACACACTACCACCCCAAAGTTGGTACTATTTTATTTATAGGGTCACCAGGGCTGAAAAGGGAAGCAGACAGCCCAGTGGAACCGAGTCTAGAAGGCAAAGGAATAGAAACAGAAACTAGGTCAGGACAAAGCTATTACCTGTCAGTCATAGCCACGGCATCCTGGAAAGGAAGAGAAAATATTAAACTGATTTAGGAAATAATTTTTCTCAACAATATATTAATGTAACTTTTTAAAGTTAGGAGTTATGAAAAGGGGCGGGGATCACCCTAACTAAAACATCATGCGTGTGCATCCCCTCCACACTCCCAAGTCACACAGGGTCCTTTGGACCCCTGACTACAAAGACGGCAAGGGACCGTTGCTAAGAAACACCACTGTTTGTGTAATGGCTCCTTTGTTGTAGGACACTGTAGCTGTCTACAAGTTTTCATCATCCTAAGTAATTAACTGTTCTTTTACCTTCTGTGTTTGAGATACAGTGGTGCCATGGGACACTGACTCAAGAGGCTGAGCATTGGTCCCTCTCCTGACACTGACCCTATTGATCCCCACCTTTATCATGGGCCTCTTACCCTGGTCATGGAGAGAAGAAGGTTTGATTAGGCTTTGAGGAGTAGCTATGAGCTTCGACAATGAGGAGGTCATACTTAGCATCTAAAAATATCCTGAAGACCTCTTTGTGAAACCACATCTGCCCCATAGTCTCATGGAACCTTGCAAGACCTCTAAATGAGGTTGAGATTCCCATAACTCTCCTATATGGGGTTTGGGCCAAACTTAATATGATTTGAATATGATTAAGAAATGGATATTTTGGGCATATGTATGAAGTTACAAAGTAAGATTTACAACTGCCACCCTTGGCACAAGGCAATTGAAAGTACCTTATTAACCTGAACCAACTTTCTCCCAGAGATCCAGGAGAAGCCATCAGAGGCAGCTAGGAAACTCTTAGGATGCTGACTTTGTTCACCTTCATGATTAAGAGACAGAGGAACAAAGCTTGGGGTTACATGGGAAGTGGTAGAAAGAAAGGGCCAGGTGTCCCTGCCTTCTTGGCTACTAATGAAGAGGTGTGGGAGATAGAGGAACCCTCTCCCATCATGAACATCAGATAGATGCTGAGCATCACAGCCAACTCAAACCTCTGGGAGCAGAAAGGGCAAGCTAGCCTGCTCTAGGCTGGACCTGGGATTCTTTTTTGTTTCATCACAGACCTTTAAGAACTCAACTTTCTCTTCATGACACATCTCCTCTATGGTTTCCATGAGCTCTCTACAGGCGTCAAGGTTTTCTCCACAGTTGACCAGTTGTCCATATAAAGCTTCCAGCTTCTCTTTCTTTTTCTCTCCTAGAGCTTGAATTTTTTCTTCATACTTTTGAGCAAGGGTTTCCAAGATCTCATTGTAATGTGATTCAAAGTTTTGCTCTTGTCTTCCAAAATTCTCCTGTAAGACAACTGACCTCAGCCATCATGTTAGTGTGTGTGATATGTTGGCTAGAGTCACTGGGAACATGAAACTGTCTGTCAAGAGCTGTTTTTATCATTTCACTTTATCTTATCCCTTAGCAGGATGCTGAAGTGGATGCTGAGGGAGAGGAGAGTGAAAACAGAGGAGAGTCCTTTTTAGATCCCCAGGAATGATCTTCAATTATTTAATTAATTAATGTATATGAACATGCATGTGTACATACACGTCTGTGTATGTGGAAGCCAGAGATCAACCTCAGGTGTCACCCACAGAGTCTCTCACTGGCAGGGAGTGTGCCAATTAGGTTAGGCTGGCTGGCCAGCAAGCCCCAGAGGTCCTCTTCTTTCTGCCTTCCAGTACTGGGATTACAAGCATGTGCCACCACACCCAGATTTTCAATGTGGGTTCTTCGGGTCAAACTCAAGTCCTTGACCTTTACCAGCTGAAATGTGTGCTCCCCGCACTGAACAGTTTCACTAGAAAGTGTTGCTGTCTTTCCTCTTTCAGATACCTCCTATTACCATAGCAACCAGACTGGGAGGCTCATCAATGGTTAATCAGCTTGTTGCTGGAAGCTTTGCTTTCAAGGTAGAAATGATTGCCCTGAGAGATGTCTACCTGCCACTACCTCCTGTGTTCTCCCGTGCCACCATATCTGTCTGCACTAACTACATCAACTCGGTTCATGCCAATGAGGAGAGATACAAAAGCAGAGAATGTAGGGTTGTGGCAAATGGCATCTGCCTGACAAATGAGGAAATGCAGGAAGAAGAATGTAGATTGAATCTGGTATGTGTGGTATTTATGTATTTGTTGGTTTTCTTAACTTAGCATCTTATTAGGTGACCCTACATGGCTTGGAACCCACTGTGCATTCCAGGCAGGCCTGGAATTCATAGCAATTCTTCGCTTTCCAAGTGCTGGGATTACAAGTGTGTACCACCACACTTGGCTCATACCTATAGTATTAAAACTGGGATCACAGAGGCTAGGAAATGTTGAGTATATCAGATGGATTTCTAGTATCCATTTCGTCCACTGGAAGCACACGAGAGCTCTGTGGGTTTTAACTGTTGCCATCTTCATCCAATGACAAGGTCATTTCCAAAGATGTTTCTAGGAGTCACTCAGAGAGTTGTTACTAAGTAAGTGCCCACTGTATGCATAACACTTGCTTATAATGGTGAGAGAGTAAAGCAATAGATGAGTCTCAAGTGGAGTTAACAGGAAGTCCCCAGTACCCTCACTGGTGACAAAGATATTTGCATGTGAGAGTATGACAGAAGACAGATTGAGCATAAGGAATTTAAAAGGGAAAAGTTAGGTCTGGGACTCGAACCTAAGTCCTCAGGAAGAGCTCTTCCTCTGATCATCTCTCCATTTGGGTGCAAGCGTATTAATTCAAACTGTGTCCTTAAAGTAAACTTTCAGAAAGAAGAGAGAACGTTGTATTTACCATCTTATGCTTATGCACAATGATTAAAATCAGATGCATCATGGGAAGGGATATAAGCAGTAAGGGTTCATGTAATCTAAGCCTGTCAATCAAAATAAAAAATTGCTTCAATTATACCCCTAATCACTCAACGTCCTCTTCCTTAACCCCATAAAGGGAACCACTCAAACAATGAGTGAGCACTTTCATTCATGTGTCCTGCTGCCAAGCTTTTTTTTTTTTTTTTTTTTAAAGACAGGGTTTCTCTGTGTAGCTCTGCCTCTGCCTCCCAAGTGCTGGGATCAAAGGTGTGAGTCACCCTGCCAGTCCTGCTGTCATTTTTTACAGTGTATTTTAAATCTGTTCTATCATTTTGATTTAAGTACAATTTTCTTACTACTTGGCAATTTGTGTGGGTTTTCATTTCACTTTTAAATAAGAGACCAAGAATCTGAACACTCTTGGCCCAGAGCACCACCACTAATATTGAAGTTCTAAGTTCTTACCAGTCTTTCAAAGCCTGCAAAATGACTAAGTTAAAGGGACATGGCAGATTCCTATTTGTATAATCCATGCATGACTAGAAGTGTGTCTGCAGGAGTGGGGTGTTGCTGTGTGAAAAATTGAAACCTGTTTGACAAATAAATGCTAGAGAGTGTGGACAAAAGGAATCCACATACACCACTGTTGAGGATGTCAGCTAGTCCAGACACCATGGAAATCAGTATGGAGGTCCCTCAAAAATTGAAAATACATCACCCGTTTGCTACAGACACCTGCACATCTATGTTTATTGAGGCTATTTAGAAAATCTAAGTTATGGAACTAACCTAGGTGTCCATCAACGGAGGGTGGGTAAAGAAAATATATATACACAATGGAATTGTTTGCAGAAAAATGCTAGTGGAGACAATACAATTAAATAAATTAAGCCAGCCTCAGAAGACAAATATACATTCTTTCTCATTTGTGGCTCCTGTATCTTACATAGATTCATATGTACATGTGGCATGAAAGTGTCTGGGGAACAGAGAATATTCGGGGGAGGAACAGGAGATATAGAATAGGGGAGTGGAGTTGGGGGAATTCACTCACACATTTTATATATATATATATATATATATATATATATATATATATGTATATGTGTGTGTGTGTGTAATATGTAAGAT
Organism: Sigmodon hispidus; assembly: GCA_004025045.1. Classification (NCBI taxonomy): domain Eukaryota; kingdom Metazoa; phylum Chordata; class Mammalia; order Rodentia; family Cricetidae; genus Sigmodon; species Sigmodon hispidus. The sequence continues at coordinate 42,363 of PVIH01013426.1, forward strand.
GTCCTGATGTAACATAATATGTACAATGAATATTCACAATAAACAGTTTCAAAGGGGAGGAACCTTTGGCAGTTAACACCTGATCAAATTCAATGACATGATGGTACCCCAAAGGCCTAAAATGAAAAACTCCAGAGAGCCGGCAATACCATGAAGCCTGCTATGTCTGGTTATACAGCAGGACATCAGGTGATACCCAAGGGGATCTCAGGAAAAAAGGACAAAACAACCAACCAAACAGAAAGCCCAAGAACTGGGACTGAGGAGGTGGTTCCCGGGTAAAGTGCTTGCCAGGCAAGGGTGAGGGGCTGAGTCTGGATCTCCAGCACCTGTGTAAAGAGCCAGGCTCAGCAGTGATCGTATGTAATCCCAACACCAAGGGCAGAAGAGACAGGGGGATCTCCTGGTCTTACTGGCCAGCCAAGCTAGTCAAATTAGAGAACTCCAGTTTCAGTGATAGACCCAATGTTTTTTTGTTTTTTGTTTTTTTAAAAAAAAGTACAAAGTGGCTGAGAAAGACACCCAAACTTAACCTCTGGCCCTCAAATGCATGAACATACATGTGCATGTACACCTATATACACAGGTGCACATAAACACACACATATTCTACCGACTCCACACCAACTGCAAGGATGGAGGAAACTGTTCACTTCACCATCTGGATGGTGCTACCATGGAGTCATCATTGTTAGAATTTAGAAAAATTCTAAGCCCCATGCAATTGGCAATTTGATTGGAAATCTTCTGCTTTATTTATCAATGCAATAAACATGTATAAGACACTTGCTTGAAAACATTCCATGTAGAAGGTCTGGAGATACGCACACTCCATCCTCTCCCACCTAGTGGACATAGAGGACATAGAAAGTGATGCAGATAATTGACCATTACCTCTGTGGCTGCCCAGGGATGGTGGAAGGTCTGTGGATAGCTAAGGGGATGGGGCAGGTGACCCTTCACAGTCTAAGAAATAGCTTCCATAGCTCACTAGGACCATCTGCTTGATGTGGCCACAGATAGAAGCTACATGTGTGATAAAATCACCAGGCAGATTCTCACCTCCACCGTAATGAATACCTCCTCCAAGTGGCTAGCAAAATTTTCCATTTCAATAATCTGCTGTTCCAATTTGCACATGTTTTTGTGAATTTCATCCTGTGGAACAGAAAAAACAAGGCATTAATGCTATATTTGTTCTAACTTGTTTAATTTTTTTAAAAAATGTGTATGATGTTTGCCTGTATGTATGTCTATACACCGTGTGTTATCTGTATCTGGTGACCACAGGGGGCAGAAAAGAGCATCAGATCCCCAGTGCCTACAGTTATAGGTGGCTGTGAACTACCATGTGGGTGCTGGGAATTGAACCCAAGTCCTCTATAAGGGCAGCCAGTGCTCTTAACTGCTGAGCCATCTCTTCGTTCCCCCACTCCATCCTTGTAGAAGCATTTAGGATGTATCCCATGCCTACCTCTCTGAGACACACACACACACACACACACACACACACACACACATCTCCAGACCAAGATGGAAAAAGACCTTTTACCTTGGCGCTTTCCAGTGCTTTGCTGAGTGGCGTTACTTCATGTTCCTTGTGTATTTCAAAATCCTTCTCAACAGTCCTTACTGGAGTTTTACAACTGACACAGAAGACGTCAGCAGGCTCTTCTTCATCCTCCTCTTCTGGGATGACGTAGCATTCATACTCCTCACTGGCACGGCCGTGTGTGTACCTATAGGCTTCCCGAAGGTCTTGGCACTGGCCAGGAAGGCCTTGTCCCCCATAGTGCAGGTCCTCGGCCCCAGCTGCCTCACCACTAAGCCCCCTGTCCCTCTTCATCATCCCATAAGAAGGATACCCCAGACTCCCCAGTCTATGTTCATCCACAAACTCATCCCCTAACTCATGGTCATCTTCAAGTCCATATAAATGGACAAGCTCATCTACCTCCTTCTGAAGACTCTTACTCTGCCCCGCCCCTCTCAGCTCATTGGTCAGTTCAGCCTGGGCTACTTCTCTCTTGATTCTGCTGCTTTCTTCTGGGAAGAGCTGGAGTCTGTCCTCAGAGTCATACAGGTCCATGTGATAAAAATGGAAGTCTTTGGGGGCCGTTGGTCTGCCCAGCCCAGGCTCCTCCCCTGCTTCCTCCTCCATTGGTACAGAACAATCCTTCTCAGACAGTCAGTGGATATTCTGAGTCCTAGAACACAGAAGAGAAGGCACGGGTTCAGATCTCATCAAAGAAGTTATGGCCACAGCTCACATCATAGCAAACAAATTCACCGAACTGCACGACTGGAGCTGACTCACAATTGCTCAACAATCAAGAAAAACACAGGTGATTCCAAGCTGGCTAGTGAGTAGAGGGAGTTGGAGACCCTGTTGCAGAAGGGGTCATGGGGAGCACCACCCTGAACCAGAGTCATCCTGAAGACTCTACCTCAATCTTTGGCCCTCACAAACCAGGTAAGATGATAAACATTGGTTATATTAAGTGATCAAGCAGTGGAATAATTTGTTGTGAAATAATAGTATTCATGATAGCAGCCTAACAATAAACTTCTTTCCCTCTTGCTATCATTTCTCTGTTCTTTTGTTCATATTCAGGCTCCTTCAAAGGATGGCATTGATAGTACTGACCTTTACACCATGGCGCATGGTTACGGGGCTTTTCATGGGCAATGAGAGCACAGGTATTATGATATGTTATCAGCTTTTAGATCCTCAGGTTTGTATTTAATCTTTCTTGGAGTTGCTTTCCTGGGAATGAGGCAGCATCTGGGGCTCTCTTTTCTCAACAGCTCTTCTCTTCTTTATTATAAAAGCAAAAATAAACTTCCTGTTCATTCTTACTAAGACATTGCACAGTATGATTTCATTGCTTGGGAATTTAATAAGATCTCCAGGAGACTAGATGAAAGGAAAATCTGAAGTATCAGTATCGATGCTGAAGAGTGAGTGACATTAATGAATGGGTAAGAAAAAATTTTTTTCAAGGTAAGTGAATTCCAGCTCTTTGCTTCCAACAAAATTGCAAGAGGATCTAATCAAGCTGTCAGCTGATACATCATTTAAAATAAATGTTCGTGATAGATCATTACATAATTTTGGCATACATTTCAGAAAGAGCTGATAGAACGGAGTGGCATGGTTAGAAACTGCTTCTCTTCCCATCGTCTTATGTGGGTGAGCATAGCCACTCTGTGTTTGCATGAGCAAGATAAAGAAAAGTACAAGCTCTCATTCCTGACGCATTCTTTTTTTTTTTTTAAACACTTTTATTTATTTATTTGCTTTGGTGTTTGCCTGGAACTGGAACTACAGACAGTTGTTAGCTGCCATGTGGGTGCTGGGAATTGAACTCAGGTCCTCTGGAAGAGCAGTCAGTGCTCTTAACCGCTGAGCCACCTCTCCAGCCCCTCTTGACGCATTCTAGAACATGATATTTTCAAACTTGGGTATGATTTTTAAACAAACAAACAAAAAGTCCCATTTACTTAATTAAAAGATGCATTTGGGGGATGGAGAGAGTCAGTAAAGTGTCTGCCACATAAGTACAGGAACCGGAGTTCAAATCATGCAAAAGCCAGGAGCATCTAGGTGTTTCTACAACCCAGCACTGGGAGGTGGGGAAGGGCCAGACAGGCAGATCCCTGGAGCTCATTGATCAACTAGGCTAACCCAGTCGGTGAGCTCCAGGTCAGTGACAGTCTCTGTCTCAAAAAATAAGAGGGAAGCAATCAAGGAAGGAACCTGACATCAACATCTGGCCTTACATACACATGCTCATCCGTGCACTTGCTGATACAAACACATACATATACCCATCCCACATATGTGCATTTCCATTCTATTTTTAAATTATTTACCAAGATTTTTAATGTCTACATGCTGCTCTGCTTACATCCAACTAAAGATTATGTTGGTTACTTGATTACTTACTATTTAGAAATTTATGAGTATAAGAAAATTAGTCCCAAATCCTACATGATTTTTTTAAATATCATAGATGATCAACAAATGACATTTCTAACATAGAAAATGCTTTTACATAACAAGTCCTGAAGGATCAGCAGCACCTCCAGGCTGCCATACACATTGCCAGTGTGTAAGTTCATTTCTCCTTTCGGTGATTTCCAAAGCCAAAATTGTCTCTCAGATGTGGAAACTTAACCTTGGTCCCTCTCATCATAATCCATCCTGGATCTGTTTGCTTCTTATTGTAGTGAATGACTCTCAACAGAACAATTCAAAGTCTTTTCTAAGAGGCTGTGAGTTTTGCTTTCTCAGTCCTGACTGTCGGAATACTCAGCTAATCAGGCATTTCTACTACATGAAGTAAGGTCTCACTGCTAATACTTGCTGTGAGCTCTGACTCATGGGGAGGGAGGAGAGTGAAGAAGAGGGCCAATAATCTGGAAATGGAGGTGGAGAGGTTGAGCGCACGGCTTCCTCCAGGGGTCACATCTTAGACAGCAGCAGCAGCAGCAGCAAGTCTGGGCCTTAGAGTTATCCTGTCTTCACCCAACCTGGGCCCTTGGCTGCTGCCTCAGCTTCTTCAAGCCTCTAGGTCACTCAGAGGCTCAGAAGTTCTGGTTCCCCTGGCTTCTAGGGCAATGTAGAATGTCCAGAAAGTCTTGAATCTTGGAGTTACCATCTAGCAGGATCCTGAGATCCTTTTGCCAACCCTGTTGAGCTCACTGTGCCCAAACTGCAGCACTAGGTCTCATTCATTGCTCCAGCACTGACTGTTTCTAGAGCTGGCAAAGTGTAGACTCCAGAGAATAGGAAGATACCAGGTGCTGGACATGAGGAGTGAGATACTGGTCCTGCTCTTGAGAATACCTCAGGCAATCAAGTGATTATCACTCACTGCTTTCCTTCTTTTATGGTAACTCGGTCTCTCCTTCCTCCTTAAACCCAGCCTCTGGTTCCATGGACTAGAATCTCAGTTTCTCCCTGAGGCTCTAATATCACACCTGAGTGCCACCCCACTCTGTAGGCACAAATTTTCCTTGAAGCCATCTTTTCTCCAGTCTTCTGACTGTGGGTCTCATGGCTCTTGCAGCTGGGTGTCTGCCTGGCCCAGGCACTTAGATGCATAGTCAGCCACCTTGAGTTCTCAGGCTCCATCACTGGCCAGTCTCAGCTCTTTTGGATCTCTGACACAATCCTCATGCCCTAGTGTTTCCCTCTCCAAGTTCACTAGTGGACTTCTGTGCTTCTCCGACCTCTCTCAGTATCTTCCAGTTAAATCTTCCTGCCGACAGCTTCCTTCTCTGCAATTCCTCAACCACCTACCTTCTCCACACACCCAGTGCTGCCACATCCTTCATGAAGACCAGCCATTCTAGCCACTCATTAATAGTGTGACACTTGCCAGAGATGAACGGTGAACTCATTGGTGTCACCCAGTGTTGTGAGTAGCCAATTAGCATGAACACTGGCTCTGGGTATAGAATCTGTATCTCTCTCTCTGTCTCTGTCTCTGTCTCTGTCTCTCTCTCTCTCACACACACACACACACACACCTTTTCTCACTTCCCCAAGGCCACCACTGCCCTCTAGATTCAGATAGCTTTAGGTTTACATTCTGTCTCCAAGATACCCTAAAAATGTGCCATTGCAAAACCAGCTCTCTAGACCCTACTTTCATGGACTATAATACATGGACTATAAAACAGGCTTACTAATTAGTTATCTGCCTCATAAGGTTGGCATTTAGATGCAATGATGTAAGTATGTGAACTGTTCTATATATTACTTGGCTCAAATTAAGCTGTCTATAAACATTAAATGCTATTGTTCTTGTTATCAATATTATTTAGATCAACACCTCCTACCTGGACACTGTGGAGCGGGAGGACCAGGGATGGGGAGTGGAAGGCCACAGCAGTGTGGAGTCAGCTGCTGTAGGAACCTTTGACCTGTGAGAGCAGCTGATGATGGAGAAGGCCAAGTACTCTCCAATTCAGCTGGAGACACTGCCTAATGAGATCACCGTTCCCCACACCAAAGCACCCACGTTGCCTAGGCAGAGATGTGGTGCTCTAGGGATGGAGGACCTCTCATGCATTTCTAGATTTGAATATGTCAAACCTGAGTTTGGGGGAGGACTGGAGGCTTGTACTTAGAAGTTTCAGGCCTGTCCAGCCCAAGGTGCTGTAGCTGCTTAGCCACAAATGATGACTCAGATGTCTATATTCATTACAAACCATTGGCTTATGGCTCAGGCTCATCACTTGCTAGTGCTTTAAGTTTAACTCAACCCATTTTCATTAATCTATGTTTTGCCACATGGCTCATGGCTTACTTGTGTTTCTTTACATCTTCCTTCCTTTGGCAGTAGCTTGAAAAGTCTCCCCTGACTCCATCCTTTATCTATATGCTCAGAATTCCTACCTGTCACTAAGCTGCTCTGCCATAGGCCAACACAGTTCCTTTATTATCCAATGGTAATTCATAGCATAACAAAGACATCCCACACCATTTCCCCTTTTCTGTCTAATCAAAAAGGAAGGTTTCAATTTCATCATAGCAAAATTACATATAACAAAATAGCTATCAACAAGAATTACAGCTACAATATCTAGCATATTTGTATTTAGCATGATTAAAGAAAATATTCTATCATCTACCTTATCCTTGTGAGTCCAAAGTTTCATATCATATTTACCTTTTAGTATAACTAAGAACAACTATAACTATCTGATCTTCAACTCCATCCATAGAAGGATATAATATTACCTGGATAAACAGAAAGTGCATTGCAAGCAACTTCTAAATTCTAGAAATGACAAAGACATCTAGCTACCTGGACAGTCACCCTAAGTTTCTTTGTAATGTTGGAGCATGCATCTTCAGCCTACAGGCCTAGAGTCTCTGGCATACATTTTTGTAAAACAGAAAATTAGGACCGTTCGGCCCATTTTGGCATAGTTCATCAGTTGCTTCTCCCTGTGTCCTGAAGAATGTCTGGCAGTCTCTGTGAAGCAGGAACATAAAGGACCATAGTTCAAAGGTCACTTTCCTATGGGTCCTGCATGTTCAGTTTATACAGCATACTGTTAAGCAGTTGAAGCAAGAACAGTCTTTTGCCCACTGGCCAACCTTTGCCACAAAGAAAGTAAACTCCATATGGAGTTTCTTCAACACTTATCATCCTCTTAAAGTAGATTGGTGCTGCCAGAAGCAGACATATCTCATTGTCCAAAAAAAGCCTAAGTTCTTAAAACCTTTTAAATGCCATATTCTGTAGGTCTTTGAAGTGTTTGAAGATTATCTATCTAACTGAAGTATATCTTTGTATGTCTAAAAAACTGACATGACCATAAGCTGATTATCATAGATGACTATTAATCTGTATTTCTTAATTATACATTATAATTATAAAAGAATTACATAGGGGCTGGAGAGATGGCTCAGTGGTTAAGAGCACCGTCTGCTCTTCCAGAAGACCCGGGTTCGATTCCCAGCACCCACATGGCAGCTAACAACTGTCTGTAGTTCCAGTTCCAGGCAAACACCAAGGCAAATAAATAAAATAAAGTTTTTTAAAAAAAAAAAAAAAAAAAAAGAATTACATAAATATAATATTTTAAACAAGAGTAGAAACATACATAAATTATAATAAAATTAACCTTAAATTTGTATTAATAAATCGAAATCCATACTAATGTAAAAAGTATTTTAAGATTAACAGCTGCTTTTTGGATTAAAGTAGATTCAATAATTTATCTTTTTTAATCATTTATATAACATATCCCTAGAAAGAGATTGACTATGACCATTAACCATTTATAAAGAAAACATTTTCCCTAGAAAGAGATTGACTATGACCATTAACCATTTATAAAGAAAACAAACGGGGGCTGGAGAGATGGCTCAGTGGTTAAGAGCATCCTCTGCTCTTCCAGAGGACCCGGGTTCGATTCCCAGCACCCACATGGCAGCTAACGGCTGTCTGTAGTTCCAGTTCCAGGCAAACACCAAGACAAATAAATAAGTAAATAAAGGTTTTTAAAAAAAAAAAAAAAAAAAAAAAAAAAGAAAACAAACATTTAAGAGAGCTGGACAGACTCTGCCTAAAGCTGGAGGCTAACTCTGAACAGAAACCTAGCCAGACAATTGTGACTCTGGCAGCCACATGTAGGTCTAGCTGGCAAGCAGCTTTTTTTGTGTGCGTGTGAATTTATTTCCCACATTGGGTGTCAAATATTGCATGAATTCTAGTTAGTATATAATGAAAAATTGGAGCCAGATATTGGGAAAAAGCTGGAATATCAGAAACAAACCACAGCCACCCAGCCAACACCTCAGGCCTGTCTCCTGAACCCTTCAACTGAATGCTTCTGAGTCCTCGGCTAAAAAGGACAGGAAAGTTTCTGGAAAAGCTGAAGAACCCTCCTCTCTTGCTCCGCCCAGCTCTCTTAACTTCCTCTTTCCACATTCTTAAAGCTGGGATTAAAGGTGTGGGTCATTCATTCTTCCCTGACCTGGTTTTGTTCTGTGGTTGACTCTGATATTTCAGATTAATTTTATTAAATATATATCACCACAAGGCTTCTTTATGATCAGTTCAACAAAGGTTTGTCTGGGCTCCTCTGCATCTGGTCCTGTGCTAACAGCTAGCCACCAGTCCAGTGAGAGCTGAGATCCAACCTTAGGCTTCCCATGCATGGAAGATAAGCTCTCTAAAAATAAACCATGCATCTACATGTGTGTGTGTGTGTGTGTGTGTGTGTGTGAGAGAGAGAAAGGGGGGGGAGGGGGGAGAGAGGAAGAGGAGAGGGTGTTCTGTATTATTCTGAGGTCCTGAAAGAAATACCATCAACTCAAAGATAGAACTCAAATACCAAGTTGAGCCCCAGGGAAGATTTCTACAAGAAGACATACAGTCCTTTAACACATTTGCTAAGAAGAGCACAGCCTTCCATGCCAGGCAGCATCTGCTTTCTTGGTGTGAATGTCATCTGGTCTGCGAGCTCAGCAGGGGAGCAGGAATCCTGCGGGACAACCCCAGCACACAGTTCCCCCTGGCTCCTGCACTTCTTAAGTTTCCTTCAGCTTCTTAATGGAACCAGAATTGGGGGAGGAGGACACTGACTACATATTGTCATTTTATAAAGTATGAAATGGAGTAAAGCAATGGACCAGTGTCTACCCTTCACGTTAGGAGACTCATCACTCTCCTATAACAGGGAAACTTTAAGAAGGTGCATGAGGGCTGGAGCAATAGTTTACATCATGCTTGCTACTTGCAGAGGACTCAGGTTTACAGAGGACTCTTAGTACACGCACTAGGCTGCTCATAACAGCCTGTAACTCCAGCTTGACCAGACTCTGGCATCTTCAGCCTCTATGGGGACCCCCACTTATGTACATATATCCACATGCACATACACATATACCCATGATTGGAAAGAAATTTTTACAAAAAAGAAGAAATTTGTTTAAGTCTTATGTGTGAAATGTGTCTTAGATAACTTAATTGGAAAATTCTAGTTTCTTTTATTTCTTTTTTTTAAAACCTTCTAGGGACCCTGGGTACATCTGAGAATCTACTGAAAATAATTCCCTAGAGGTGAGACCATAATGGAAGGGACATCATTCTTCATGTAATTATAAATGCTCATCTACACAGCTCCTATCAATTCCTGAGGTGCAGCTGAAGACAATTTGCCTTTCAATGGTAGCTGTATAGTATGCCAAAAGTGGTTCTGACCAGTTTCTTAGACCCAGCACAGACTCCAAAGCTTTCCTCAAGAGCGGGCTACAAGCAACTCACACAGGAAATGGTAGCAAAAGCACTGATGTTTGAATCAAAACATGGAAAAAATGGATAGATGGCTGAGCACTGGGCTGAGCTCCTGGTCTAGCTGAGAGCAGGGGAGGAGAGTCTATATGAGCAAGGGGATAGGGATTACGAGGAAAATTCCCACAGTGATGGCTGGTTGGAGCTCTGGGGAGCTCATTGAATCAAGAACACCCACTGGGGAACCTTCAAGAAAAGGAACTAGGCCCTCCAAGGATAGGCAACTGTCCACTGACATGGGCAGTATGTGGAATCTTGAGGGGGGAGATCAGACTGTGTTTCTATGTGTGGACTGGCACTTCGGAGCCCATTCTCCCCAGAGGAACATCTAACCCAGGCATGACATTACGATGAGGAAATCGGACCTGCCTGGAATGGATGCTGAGCTGATCTATCTTAGACTTCTTGCCCTTTCTGGGGAGGGGATGAGGGGGTGGGGAGGAGGGAGGCTGAAGGCTGACCAGGAGGGATTGGAAGGGGGAAGGGAGGGAGAGCAGGGGGACACATGGGGAAAAAAGACTTTATTTTATAAAAACTAAAAAAAAAAAAAATTAGTTTTCAGAATGCATAAGCAGATTCAAATTTAAAAGTATTTATCAATACAGTACCATAGCCAAATGATAGCTGTGTCTAGAACTTCAAAGTGTTCTAGCAAATGAACCCTGCACTTAAAACACTTGAAAGACACATATCAAGAATTGTCAATTTCTCCCAAATTTTTAAAAGACTTTTCATGGCTTCATGGCTGGTGCCATTTTCAGGCAATATGAATTCTTGAAAGTTCAAGAAGGCATCGAAAACATTGTCCCTTCAGGAGCAGTTTACATTTGTAGCGTCTTATGATATCCCTTCCCAGCTAAAGGAAAGATGATCCATTAACATAGTGGCTGTGTTATTACAGCAAGATAATACAGTTTGCATTACAAAATATAATCATTCCCAAACTTGCCTGCTCATCTAAAGGCCCATAAATGCGTCTTCTAATTCCGAGGTACTAGGTTTCTGCTGGAAAATTGGATCTCTGTTCATCCAGCTCCTTTTCCTGGTGACCTCTGCATGCTGTGCAGGCTGGCCTTGCCTAGTTCACCCTGGGAAGTGGGGTGCCAAAGCTGGATGGTAATATGAGCTAGCTCCCACCACAAATAGTAACAGGCCTGCCATGAGTGACAGTCCAAATATAGACCTGCCAGAGCAGCCTTGCCACTTCTTATCACTCAAGTGTCACCAGGAGAGGTCACATGCTGTGCTCTGAAGTACTTCATTTACTGTGGGGGTGGAGACCCAGGACTCAGATGACTGGCCATATGTAGAGGGCTAAAGCTGGCAGTCCGGGGGCCGTGTACCTTCCACCTGTGTTTTCCCAAACTGTTTTGTGCAAACAGCTCTGGAGGCAATTGTATTCTCTCCCATCATCCTTTGCTTATGTTCCCCTCTCTCTGAATGAAGATTGAGCAAAGCCTGTGATTTCCATTTCTTCTTAGGTGACACAGTCTTAGGTGTCTTAGGTATATTCAAAGTCAGCAGTTGAGTATCTTGTTCTATAGATTTAGTAAAAGGCCAAACCTAGTTTATGGAGCATCCCTCTTCTGTAATTCAGTCCTCTTTACAGGATGGCTGTCTCAGGAGAGAGTGAGATAGGCCTTTCCTCCTCACACTCTGAGTGCAAAGGGCTGGATGTCAGTGCTGGTGAAGGTGACTAGCTGGCTGTTTGCAATGCTGACACTGGGTGCTGGAGCCCGTGCCATTCTCTGCTATGATTCTCTCATGTCTAGAGAAACCATTGTGAAGACCTCTCTCCTGAAGTTCCCACAATCAGGCAGACAGCCCTTCTCTCCCCAGAAGTGGTCAGGTGTCTCACCACCAGTGAGTTCTCTGCCTTTGTGTAGGTGGCTTTTGGGAGCAGGATCTAGGTCACTCATCTTTGTTCCTAGCAAACTCTAAGATGGAAGTGATCCCAGTCAGTCTCCCCACACCAAGACAGCTCACCTTCTCACTGTCATTCAAACAATAGCAAACACAGTTGGCTTTCTGAAGGGGCCATTGGAGGACCCATCTCTGGGCACCAGGTGAAGGGGGCATGTTGTAAAGGAGCCAGCCTTGGAGTAGAGGGGGCAGGGTGGAGGGAGCATAGGTTCGAAGGGCCATGGGATGGAAGGGACAGGGTGGAAGGGGCACAGAGTGGAAAGGCTATGGAGTAGATGGGATGAGGTAAAAGGATCATGTTGTAGAAAGGGCATGGGCCGGAGGGGCTGTGGGGAACACAGGGTAAAGGGCATGCTCTACTGTTGTATTAAGTTTTCCCGGCCCGTTTTGGGTCCGGAGGTTTGTGCCTGGCGCGACCCGCGGCTTTTGTCCCCCAAAGAAAAAATGAATCACACACTTATATACTTAACACTGTTTGGCCCATATCTTAAGCACATTACTAGCTAGCTCTTTCTTCTTAAATTAACCCATTTCTATTAATCTTCCACCACGTGGCCCACAGCCCGTGGCTCACCTGGATTCCTACATGCTTCTTCTCCGGGGGACAGATGGAAACTGGCAAACTCCACCCTTCTTCCTACCTGCTTGTGCTCTGATTCTCCACCCACTTCTACGGTGTTCTACATGGACCAAAACAGCTCCTTTATTTACATTATAAAGAGAATATTCCACCACACTCTACCCTCTCCAATCTGACAAATCCCGGAAGAGAGTCTGTCCCACTAGCCTCTATCACAGAGAGATTTTTTTTTTCTCCTACTCAGGTCTTATTTTTTTTAACTCAATCATTTGAGAAGCCTAAGAAGTGTGACTCAGGTTCTTAACCATTTCCTTTGGGTAATAGTAGGTGATGAGGAATGACAAGATGTAGGCAAAAGAATACTTAAGTCATAAAAGAGGCTATAATGCTAATTGTTTCTCCAGTTTCAAATCCGCCCCACTTTTCTTTTGTTTGTGGTACACTCACATAAGTGTGGAGTTGGTAGTGGAAGGGTATGGAGCTAAGCAAATGTGGCTTCAGAATGGCCACTCTGACTCTAGAGAAGTTTGAGACTAAGGGAAAAATGATTTCCTTTGAAAGTCTGTATGTAGTTATTTGATCCGGGGACTTTGTAATTATTGTTTGGACTGTTTTAAAATGCCATTACCTCAATATATTCAAAAATATTAGAAACAAAATAAAAAAATATCTGGACATGATGGCTACTTGTAATCTGGGCACTTGGGAGACTGAGGCAGGAGGATCACTGGAGTTCAAGGCTAGCCAGGGCTACATAGAAAGACCCTGTCTCAAACAGATCAAACAAAACAAAATGTTAAAAAAAATACATAGAGAAAAATGTACAAGATATTCATCACTTTATACTGTTATGGTTTTGGTTTTACTGTGGAGCTGGGTGTAGGCAAAAGTTTCTGTCCTTCCCAGAACCTCAGCCATTCAGTCTCAAATAACACCCAGAGGCTTATATTAATTATAAATTATTTGGCCTATTGCTTGGGCTTATTTCTAATAAGTTCTTACGACTAAGTTAATCCATAATTCTTACCTGTGTTTAGCCAGGTGGCTAGGTACCTTTTCTAAGTAAAGTATTCTCTTCTTGCTCCCTCTGTGTCTGGCTGACAATTCCTGATTCTGCCTTTCCTCTACCAAGAATTCTACTCTGGTTGCTTTGCCTATACTTCCTTCCTGGCTACTGGCCAATCAGCATTTTATTAAGCCAATTCAAGTGACATATAATTATAAGAGCATTATTCCACAGCATTTCCTCTTTTTTGGCTAATAAAAAGGGAAGATTTAACTTTAACTTTAAAACTATAGACAACAAAATAGTTAAAAATTACAGTAATAAAATCCAATCCATTTGTATTTGACAAAATTAAAGAAAATACTTAATTAGCTATCTTTGTAAGTCAAAAGTTTTGTACCAAATTTACTTTCTGTTTTAACTAAGGAAAACTATAATTATAACTAGTTAGTCTTCAACTCCATCAAAGACCTCAAAAGGGTAAAATGTTACTTAATTAATGACAGGACCTCAGGCTGCCTAGACAGTCACCCAAGGTTCCTCTGCAACATTAGGGCACACAACTCTGGCTTACAGGCCTAGAATATCTGACAGACTTTTCTGTGAAGCAGGAAATTCTGAAGTTCTGTCTTGCCTTGTCTTGGAAGTTTGACAGTCTCTTTTCTTTTGTATCCTCCTTGTCCAATTTGAACATCATACTGTCAGCAGTCGAGGCAAAACACTTCCTTGCCAAATGGCTTGCTTTTGCCACAAAGAAAGTAAACTCCAGATGGAATTTCTTCAGTGCCTGTCATTTTCTCTGCAGTATATTGGTCCTGCCAGGAGCAGATATGTCTCCCTGTCATGAAAAGCCTTAGGCTATTAAACATATCAAATGCCATATTCTGTAGGTCTTCGAAGTATTTGAAGATTACCTATATCTTTGTATACCTAGAAAACCTAACATGACTATAAGTTTTACTATTATAGATGGTTATTAATTTGTATTTCTTAATTATACATTATATTTTAAATGAGCTGCATAAACTTAATGCCCTAAACAAGAGTAGAAATATACATACAGTACAACAAAATTAAATAGTTTTCCTTGTTAACAAATTAGGAAAGGAACTCACTAAAGAGGCACTAAGTGTATAAGTTTGAGAGGCATCAAAATATAGTTTTCAGTTGGTAATACAAGTTAGATGGAAAGTGAATTATGTACAACAGCTTGGACTGACCAAAATAGGATAAATAATGGACTATTTTCTCTGAATTTATTAATTGTTAATGAACTGGACATTGTTAATGTAATTCTTGACTGTACATATTATATATAGTTTTTCTTATGTTAGGCATAACCTTTTTATTTTAGACAAAAAAGGGAAAACATGATATTTTGTGTGTGCTCTAACAATTAAAGCTTGTCTGAAGATCAGAGGGCAGAGCCAGCCAGAGTTAGCCATATAGGCCAGGCAGTGGTGGCACACACCTTTAATCCCAGTATGCGAGAATCATTCACCTTTAATCTCAGCACTAGCAAGGTTGAGACAGGAAGTTATGTGGCTGGGTAGAAACAGGAATATAAGGAGGGTGGAGACAGAATCTCAGGGTATTCAGTCTGAGGAGGATTCATGGAGACAGGACTTCCCCCTTTCGGCTAAGGGGCTGGTGAGGTGAGAACTGGCTGTGTCTTGTTCCTTTGTCTCTCTGATCTTTCACCTGTACCCCAATATCTGGCTTCAGGATTTTTATTATAAGACAATTAGAATTTGCACTACAGCTGGGGGTTGACTTGAGGTCTGAAGTATACCTAATATGTGTCATAACACTTCCGCCCTAAATAGTTTTGTTTAGATGGCCAGAAACTGGAAATTAATCTATTTTTATTAATATGTGATTCTTTAGGTAATTGTGATACAGTCAACTCAATATTTGCAAATATTAAAAACAATAATATAGGTGCCTATTGTTTTGGGAGACTGAGCCCAGGGTCCATGCTAAGCATGTTTTTACCACCAGGTCACATACTCTTAGTCTCATGCCTATATTTCTTTAATTTGGATATGCCCACGATATATTTATATATTTATATATTTTATATTTATAAATATAAAAAACTATCATTCCATTTCACACACATATACACGCTGTATTAATGTCCAGGCTCTTTAGAGGAAACAAAACAGGATAGGATGTTTATATAATGGAGAAATGTATTTTGAGGAATTGGCTCTTATGATTATGGAGGCTTTTGCAAGCTGAAGTCCTAGAGAGTTGCTGGTGTGCTGAAGGGCAATAGATCAAAAACAAGGAGGGTGAAGGCTCCAGTCTGAATCTGAAGGAAGGTCAAAACTTGGCATCCCAGATAAAGGCTCTATCTATATAGAGCCCAAATGGACAAAGACTCCTTTCCCCATGGGAAAAAAATGCATAGTAGAGCAGTCTTGATTAAGGTGTGGCTTGATTGACACTTCTCTTCAGGTCTTCCTAACAGGTTGTGTATGGAAAGAAGTAAATTACTTGTGCTTGAGGGTGCAGCTTCATCATCATAGATAATTAGCTCTTTGGAAGCATGCATGACCTATTCTTTAAGGCTTACTGTTGCTTATATAACAAAAGTGTTTATGAGTTTGTCTGTTGTTCTTAGAATCTAAGGTGACTGCAGTTTTAGAACAAGGCATCTTAAGGGTCTTGTAGGGCCTATGAGAGAAAATGCTTTTTAGCAAAAACACTTTCTTGAGGCTTGTTATAATACCCCAGCAGGCAGGATTTTTCTTGTTTTTTGTTTGTTTGTTTTTGTAT